>ML785616.1:237114-252666 GCA_009831015.1 Picea engelmannii | reverse complement strand
CCAATAATCACGTGACATTACAACTATAATAGGTCAAATACAATGCCATCTCTACATGTTGGCTCTAATTTTGAATCATGGCTTGCTAGGTTGGTGAAAGCAAGGTGTCGTTAATGCCCCTAGTAGGGTTCAAATCTCCCAAGAAGTCATATGTTTGTCCTTGTGGGTTGGCATGTCCTTGCAAGGAGGCCATTGTTAAGTGAAAACTATAATTGTTGTTAAGTAGGGTTGAATAGTCATGTATTATAACTACAACATGGATCCCTACCTCTTGATAAGTAGTAGATGCTTAACACTCAAATTATTAAGAAGACATCTAGTTCTCAATTCTTAATCACGATTGGCGTTCTTTGCATTGAAAGTACAAATCCCAAGAAGAGAGCAAAGTGGATGATTCACCAATTCATCAAATGGATATTAGAAAGCAAACAAGCTTAGCCTGTAAATATCATGAAAATATAGAGTTTCAATTGATTTCATCTCTAGAGTTCCAATATATATTTGTGTATTAATGAAACAAAACACAATTTCATAATACATGTATTAACATAGATAAGCATAATTACAAAATTCATCAATTATTGAAAATGTTGTAATTTTGGCAAGTTTTAAGGACCGATCAATTGACTATTAAATAATAGAATTACCATTTCAACATTTTACCTCGTATATTCACTATGGATCTTGTTATATGTCAGATTCAATTGCAAATAATTATATGGCAAGTTTTAAATTATAACAACCCTTGCATAAAGTTGACAAGCAAATGTTTCACATGATTCAAGTAAGGGAAATTTAATGGCAAACTTTATCTTTCTTCTCTTTTTTTCAGAATTTGGTGATTTAAAAAAAAAATAAACTGTGATTCAAACACAAACAAAAGCAAGGTGAATTAGGGAAAAGTTGATGCAAACTACAAAGGAGGAGGACATAAAGATTATTAATGCAAAACAACATGTTAATCACGAGATATGTTAATATTGGAAGAAAATTTGAAATTATCAAAGACATCACATAAATAAAAACCATAAATTTAAAAAGGCCTACCAAACATACAAAATCTCATAATTCCTCATTCTTGTCTTCCTCGAACTATGAATGGTTTCACTATTCATAGTTCCAACTTGCCCATACATAGTTGAAACCATGAACAAGGTGGAGAATCATTTGGAGTTTGTTTGGTGGAATAAAAAAGAAACTTATGCACAAACTTCTACTTGGGCAGTCATTATTGGAACCATGAATTGGTCATGCAATCATTTTGAGTTTGTTTGATGGATAACATTTACCACCAAACCCAATTATAACTTTAACAATAAATAACTTGAAATATTTATAAACCCATTGTCTAAAACTGAACATAGACCCATCTTAACCTCGGGTTTATCAATCACTCATAGGGATCAAAAAGATATCTAGACAAAACTTCTTAGAATTTAAAAAAATTGAATTATGATGACTCTATGCTCGTCTATTTTATTATTATAGCATTGATTATTATTATTACAGGTTACATTTTGTTACAGATCTATCTCATTCATACCGAGTTGTGAAGTGTACATAAACATCTACAATAAATTTCCTTGGCATATATTAATGTGACGTAGATATCCACTATAAATACTATATGCTACTCATGCACAAAAATTGTCGGTCTTGTGAGCAATGGAAGAAGAATAAAAAAAAAAATTGTAGGTGGGGTTTGACTACTACAACCTTTATGGATGCAAAAATTAATAGAAACGTAAAACTACCTACACAAATAGTAAAACTATTGACACAAATGGTGATAGAAAGCATTCATTTTTCCATTTTGCATCTCAAAAAATGACGCAAAAGACAATTTTAAGTATTTATGTTCACACCATATGTGATGCTAAGGTTTGAAAGGAAGAAGAGGTGCAAAATATGCTTCCTACACTAATCCATGAGATAAGAATGTGTAGAAACTAAAAACAAAATAGTTGCAAACAAATGAAATAAGTAACAAATAATTAACATCATGATATCATGGGGAAAACCCTTCTAAGAGAAAACCCCCACACTCTAAAGCCCACTCAATGTATTATTCAACAACTAAATAGTTATAATACAAATTTCGTGTGCTCTCAACAAGAGTGTTCAACAATAGTATCATTCTTGAGAAATTTTAGGAGAGTAAGATGAAACTTACACTCTACTCCTCTCCAACCCTAACACTGAATAAACAGGCATAACAAAACCATAAACCGTTTATGGTTTTCTAATTCTACATGTTGGAAACCATCGGTAACTAATTGGCCAACTATTGTTGCATAGCATTGATTGACTACTAGTGCTCTACAATTATTCCCTACTATTGCTTTGCATTTATTCCATGCCACTACTCTGCATTTATTCTCTGGTACTACTCAACAATCATTACCTACTCCAATATAGTACTACAAGGTGTATGACACACCTATCCCAACATTCTCCCACTTGTCATATACCTTGCAAGAGTATAAGGGATAATGCATCAAACTGTGAGCTAATAGGGGCCATAAGGCCCATAGATTCATAACACCACTTGAATTTACATATGCTCATTAGTTTCGTCACTACATCTATAGCATTCTTCAAACTATCAACTTTCTCTAGTATCACCTTTTCATTCTTTACCATGTCCCTATTGAATGGTACTAGATATCTATATTCTTTTTATTCACATGAAAGGTTGGGTTCTTATCCAACCAAATGGAACTATTCCTATCATATTGAACTGTAATATCTCTTTGACTTAGCCCTACTTATGAAAATGGTTTATAATCGAAATGGCCTCCTTTTAGGCATGAGTAATTGCCATATACTTTGCCTCTTGAATGGACAGAGAGACCATGACTCGTAGCATGATCATCCAACTTACTTCTCCACCAAAAAATCAAAACATGTATCCACTCGTAAATATATTTCTATCTACATCCTCTGCCCAATCAGAATCTACATAACCTTGTATATCCATTGAGTGTGGGTCTACTGAAAAATCACTTTGATAGCAAATGGAATTTTCAAAAGTACCTCACAAATACCTAAAGACCCTTTCACTACATCCCAATGTTCACATCCAGGATTAGCCATGAATAAAATCAAGAATCTTACTACTTGGGAAATGTCTAGTCTAGCAAAGACCGTAGCATACACCAAACTATGAACTACATTAGCATAAGGAAGAAAAGCCATATGCTCCATCTCTACAATTGTTATAGGGCATTGCTCAATTGAAAGCTTAGATCCCACATAAATCAAAATATGCAATGGTTTGCAATTTGTCATGCGAAAATGTTGTAGCATAGAGTTTACATACTTACTCTAGCTCATCCAAAGATTTTTATTTATTCTATCTCTCATGATCTCCATTCCTAAGATATGTTTCCCATCCCCCAAGTCCTTCGTATCAAATTGTGTTGAGAATCAAGACTTAAAATCACAAGTCACATCCTTACTGTTATCCCCATTTTGTGGGATAACTAAGGAGATTATGTATCGAGGTCCTTGGGTTGCAGATATGGAGTGTCAAGAGAATACATGACCAATAGTGTCCACTTGCACAGATGGAGACCCTTCTCACCACCACAAAGGTCATAGATTTTAAGATAGCATCCACCACACCAATTGGCTTCTGAGAGACACTAGGCCTTGCTCCATGAGGTACAAGTCAGGTATTATGGTGAGTTTCATTTCAATATTTGAGGTATTTGAGTATGTTGTATCTTAGACTGCTTTATATCTCATGACATATGCTTGGACATTATGCCTTTTTCCATATTTTACCTTGGTGGTTGACATTGTATCCTAGTAATTGGTCTTCCTTGGGAATGGGTTTGCTACTATGAACTCCCTTGAAGAGCCATCGTATCGTTCCCAACCATACTTACCACTTTTCATCACTTAAACCCCCCTTTTACTTATCTCTTGGGATTTTAGGGTGTATTGACCCAAGAAGGGGTTGTCCCTCATTCTATGGGAAGAAGGGGATGAAGGCCCATAGGGATTGTTGTTGGGTAAAATATAAAAGCCTATATATAAACCTTCTAGATTCTTCGGCCAGGGATCCCCCAAGAAAGCAATGAAACACTTATCTATAAGAAAAGGGGGACCCACAAGAATACATGATAGAATTCTTAGAGGGTTAGTTGGAGGATATGAGGTCTCATCATGAGCTGGCCTATCATGATCATGGGTACTTAGTGGTATGAAATTACCATCATTTGGCCACCAATCTAGGGTAGTGGCTCTCAGTTGCACAACTGAGAGAAAGGGGGTCTCATCACGAGCTCGCCTTCTGATTTACAAAAGGTATTTGTGAGTGACATTGTCATTATCTGGACACCACACTAGGACAGTGACCTTCAAATCTCCCTTTAAAACATGAAATAAACAAAGAATAGCAAGAGAGTGGGCTTGGAAAGATTGCATTGCAACGAAGGTGCCACACACCTTATACAAAGGCACCCATGAATGAGACACTACAACCCCTTGTATGTCATGAACCCCATGCCCAATGAGTCTTGGTCCTTAACCACTTCATCTGCTTTACATGGCTTAAATAGGGATCACTTGGGAAACACTCCATGACCTAGGAAAGATCTACCTAATAGGACACCTCGTCAACCCTCCCATATCCAATCTTGGAAAATCGCATAATGTATTTGAGTACTTACTTGTTTGACAGGGTAATGTTTGATGCACATGCTTAGGTGGCTCATTTATTGATTTGATTTACTCATCATGATATTTTGACTTGACATCCTTGGAGGGCGTTCTTATTTGCCTTTGCAGGACCTAGTTGGTGGACAATTTTGGAGGAACAAGCATAGCTTGGGCTTCCATGGGGCTTCAAGCCCACAGGTTGGATGCCAAGGGCTTGCATACCAGATGAGACAGAAATGCCTTCAGAGGCATAAAATATATTGTGGACGACATGACCTAGCCCTTGCATGCCAAACGTTTTTCCTAGGAGAGGCAAAACGTCACCTTTGGAGGCTTGACGTCATGCTTGAGGGGCTTGGGGTGGTGATGACTAAACATGGCACATTTTGAAGAAAGGAACCCTTGGATCATGAAGTAGAAGGTTGGATTGGAGACACATGGCCTTTTGAGACCCAAGCCTATCATCTCCAACTCAACGTTGGACCCAGAAGTCCCAAAACATCCCTCCTAAAGGGGTGACATCACTCTTAGGGTTTTCATGTGTGAAAAAAGTAAAAAATAGAATGAATTGTTTAATATTTTTTTGTAAAGGGGAAATTTTAAGGTTGTTAACCCCTGGTCTTGTAGTTTACCCTAAAATTATGTGGACAAACTATCTTAGTGACATTTTGTATAAATAGAGATCATAATATCTCATTTTAAAGATAACTCTCCCATTTGTGAGAAGTATTGGACTGAAATTTTCAATATCTTTGGCTAGTTTCTTTCTTGTGCATGGCTATATTCTTGTTTACTGGTTGATGGAAGTGATGCACTAGCCTTGGAAGGCTCTCCTTTTCTATTTTGGTGGTTTATCTTAGCATTTTTCTTGAATTGGTAAGGCATTTTTGCATTTTATTATCATTTGTGTTCAAAACAAGGTTATTTTGCTAGAGCTAGGTGGGAAGTATAAGGGAATACACCCCCACCTTATCATCCATCATCTTATTCTTAATTATTTTTTATTTAACAAGGGTTTACTAAGAGAAGTATAAGTGCATACACCCTCTTAGGCTAAACCCTAGCTAGAGATACTTGCCTTGGGGAGTAAGAGGATTTACACCCCGAAGGAGGTAGTACCTCTAGCTCATTTTTTGCTTGAATCCATTAACTCAATCATTAAAGGCACTAGTCATTACTTGTTGCATTGGAGAAATAAATTGTTGCCTTGGTAAACATGAAATTTTCAAGTTTTGAAGTTGTCTCTTTTGGAAGTTGTTCCTTGAGCCCTTGTATCTCTTGCCTCTTTGAGGCGTCCCCTTTCAACCATTAATTATTGTTGTTGTTACAAAACTAACCTACAGCCATTAAGGCTGTATAAAATCTAACCCTTTAACCCCTAATAACTCCTAAACTAACCCTAGGACTAACCCCTAACTTTGCCCTAACTTTGCCCTAAATCTCTACTAACCCTAGCACACTTGTTGAGCTAGTTAAATGTGGTTTTAATTGGCTGATTTTTATGATATTAAGCTTGGTTTGCTACAGCCATAGGGCTGATAAATATAACTCCAATAATCTTTTGTTTTCAGCCTTTCTTTTGTGCCAAAGTATTGCTTTATCAATGTTGGGTTGAGCTAGCTTTCACAAGCTTGTCTCTTGCTTATTCAATCATACTTTTAGCACTTATTTTGCAGCTTTTACTATCTTCTTTTGAGTTGATATGTATCATTTAATTTTTCTACAATTAGGGACAACAAGCTTAACTTGCTTGTCCAACTAACACATTACAAGTATTCTTGGTTTTCATTGTGTCACTGGTAGGTACTTTACTCTCGGCAGGTCACTCAACTCTTTTGGAAACCTTTAGACCTTCCCAAGACTCTTTTCCAAGCTCTTCATACCATTTAGAATTGACCTCTAGGGACATCCTCTTCACCTTCATCCTTTTCAATCTTATTCCCCCTAGGGTAACCGAAATTCCCCTCTTGAGGTGACTACCTCACATCTAAAATGACGGGGACACCTGCCTAATGTGACAGTGGGTAGGTGCCCTCCTACTTGTCGCCATTTTTTGGTTGGGTCGGGATTTTCCCAACCTACAACTTGTGTGATAACACTTAATATTACCAAAGAATAACCTATCATCTACATATAGAGTGATAATAAAGAAATGACCACCATCTTGTTTATAACTCACACAATGATCTAATTTGGATTTCAAAAGCTCCAATCCCAACACAAAAGAATCAAACTTTTGGTACCACATTCTGGGAGATTGTTTAAGACCATATAAAGACTTGTTTAGCTTGCAAATAAATGACTCTTTATCTTTTTCAACATAGTTCTCTAGCTATGTCATATATATCACCTCCTTCTAGTCACCACGTAGGAATGTTGTTTTCACATCCATTTGTTCTATCTCTAAATCAAAGGTCACTGTTGCAAATGATAGGAACCTAATAGATGTTAACTTAGCAACTAAGGAAAATACCTCACCAAAGTCTATCCCCTCAACCTAGGAATATCCTTTTGCAACCAATCTTTCCTTGTGATTTTCAACATTACCATATGTTGATTTTTCATTAAGCTAGGCTCAAGCATGAATTTCATTCCAATTTTAGAATTTTACTTGAACCATAGACAATTGCAGTTATGCCATAAACAATTTGTTGCAGCAACCAAGATCACAAGAAGAAACACCATGCATAAGTACACAAGAAGTATCCTAAGAAACCCTTCTCAACAAGGGAAGAAAACCCAACCAATCCTTTGTTATATTCTTCAAGAGAAAGACCTCCCACACTATAAACCTAGCACACAAAAGGGTGCTCACAAAACCTAGAAGGCTAGCGCCCAAGAGAGGTGTGCACTTCAACCCAAGAACAAGTACTTGCTAAAATTTCTAAACTCACACTTGTGTTATGTTTCCTCAAAGGGGAAATTACCTTTATTTATATTAGATTGGACATATCAAAAGTAGTGTCTATTAGCAAAATAGGGCCGACCTCAATAACTCAAAATATAATTAATAATTACCATATTAATTATCTTTTACATTAATTGTCTTTCACTTTATGGTGGGGCCGACCTGTACCCTTTACATCACAAATAGGGTTACAGGTAAGTCTGACTCTTGGGCAATATATCAAGGGATATCATACACCCACTAGAGCTAAACCACTAGGGGCACGTCCACATGTGCTCAGCCACAGGAACGTCCAAGTCTCCATCTCACTGTGTCTCACAGGAGAATCATCAGAATACACACTCACTAGTGCTCAGCCACTAGGATCGCATCCACCTGTGCTCAACCACAAGAATGTCCTACTCAACAGATCTCTATCTCACTGTGTCTAACAGGAGAATCATCTGGAGTATCACATCATCTCAACTCTCTACACAGAGGAGAACAGTAAACACATCACATGGGCTCCTTCACCCCTCATAGGCACATCGTTTCATCTTTGTCTCTGAGAGAACGACACACCCAACTCATGGGCTTCTTCACCCCACACAGGGGCACACAACGTTCCATATCTGTCTCAGAGAGGAACTACACACCTATCTCATGGGAACACCCAACTCATGGAATTCCTCACCCCACACAGGGGCACACAACATTCCATATCTGTCTCAGAGAGGAACAACACACCCATCTCATGGGCACACCCAACTCATGGGATCTCTCACAGGCCGACTCACATAGTCTGTGTCTTGGAGGATGTCTCATGCAACTGTAATCATCAACACCATCTAAGTTGATCTTTTTTTTGAACACCCATTTACATTCAATGGGTTTATATTCATTAGGAAATGGGACCAAGTCTTGTATATCATTCTTTCTAAGTGTCTCCATTTTCTCATCCATGACCAATCTCTAGGGCTCCTTATCTTCCATCTCCATTGCCTCTTTCACAATTCTAGTCTTATTGTTGTTAGAAAATAAAACAAATATACATATGAAATCAAATGGACTATAATTATACTAGTTTGGTTGCCTTCTTTTCCAACTGGACATCAAATTTTGAGGTGGATTTTCTTCCTCCTCTTCCAAACTGTCTAAGACCTTCTCCTCATTGGGTCCTACATGAACTTCTTGTTCATTTTTTGGTTCAAATTTCTTGGTCTTGGGTGGTAGTTGAACAACTAACTTCTTCTTATCCTCTTCTAGCTACACCACTATGGGAGAAGAATTAACTTCTCTAAAAATAACAATCCTACTATACAAAAATTGTCCACCCATACGATCCCAAAGATTGCACCCTTTCAAATCAATTCCATAGCCAATGAAGATACTTTTCATAGCCTTGTTTGTAGTGTCCCCAAGGCCGAGCCCCGATGTAAACCATGATCTGAAAAAGATTGTAAATATGTGTTATAGGCTTGTGAGCCGAGCTTTGTATAATCCAGTAGGCTTATGTGTTTGATTAGGCCAGAGAGCCTAAGGATTGAAGGCCAAGGGCTTGGATTTTGTATCTGTATATATATGCAGCACATCAATAAAATATAAACACCGCCAGGTGCAGACCGACCATGATGAATGAGTGATGGGGGACTGAGCGTCCACAGAATGGGCAAGGAATTAGGGGCTGGAGGTGGGAAAAAGGGGCTAAGTGTTGAGCCTAGAGGGCTTAAGCCTTGGGAATAATATTTTAATATTATTCCAAAAGAGAAATGCATTATATGTTGTAACCTAAGTTCTTGTTGGTAGGACATGTGATTTCCAAACGGTGGAAGGCACGCACATTGCAGGAACGTGTGCAGTTGCATGGGTGACAAGTGTCAACCCTGGCCATGCAATAAAAGGCCGAGATGAGCCGTGTTGGGGGTTCCTCCTCCAGGGGACTCAGGGACTGCCAGAAGGGAAGAGTCTGACTCTTGCAGAAAAACCCTCGTACATCTTCTGAACCATCTGAACCTACGTTGACCCTTGCGTGGATTGTCTGTCACGCATTCTTGACATCCGAGCGTGAGACTATCCTGGGTAGGGCGGATGAGAAAACTACCATTTTTCCGGGGGTGGGGAGAGTCTGTGTAATTTCCCTGCGGAAAATTACTTCTCAGGAAAATTCCGAGAATGAACACCGTGAGATCATCCTGTGACTGCTAAACCGGTTTGGGGAAGGCCTGTGTCTGTTTTCCCCGTGGGTTGTTGTGACCACGCAATACTGGACTGCGTGTGGCTTGTTGGCCTGTGAGCGACTCCTCCAGGTGAGAGAGTGCGCAAAGGGAGGAGAGAACTCCTGGAAGGAACCCTGTAGATGCCACAGAGCCCGGAGACTTTCGGTCCGGTCTGTTCCTGTAACCCAAGGTAAGGGAGACTGGCAGCCGAAGGACTGTCCAGGTGATAGAGAAGGTGCACTCTCCTGGGGTGGAACAAGCATGTGGGGAATGAGGGTCTGTGGGCAGTGAGCGAGGGAGATTCCTGGGAGAGCTTTCTTCCTGGTGGTTGTGTATGACTGTCCTCCCTGTAACCTCAGCCTAGCCTAGGATTCCTTGCCTTGGGGTGGAGCTCGGTCCCAGCTCAGGGGTGACCCACTGTTGAGCTGATGAATAGTGTGGTCTAAGGCTGGGAGGTTCGTGGAAGGCCTGCACTTGGTTGGTGATTTCTACAGTTGTTAAAAGATAAGTATCTAAATTATGCTTTGATCATGTTTTGCATGACTGAGTTGTTTATGTATCATGTTTTCTGCTGTGTATATGAATTAAATGATAAGGCTAAATGCTTGTTGAATATAGCAGTAATTCATATGTTTACTCTGAGTTAAATGTGTTAATTGTGTTAAATGCATGTGTTTATACTGGCCTGTTTTTATAATCAAGCTTAAGTGTATACCGATTGCTATATTGTGCGTTATAAGCCTCGGTCTAGCTAAAGGTACACTACAAATTGGTATCAGAGCCCAGGTTTCGACACTGAGCCTAGATGGGCCAGTGGAGCGGTCTTTGGACTAAGAATGCGAGGGGAAATTGAGTCAGGAGGACCAATTTCGGACCCTAGTTTGCTCTGAAACATCAAGGAGACACTTGACGAGTTTTTAGTAAGAACTCAGGAAGTTTAGCGGTGCAGTGAAACTGCAGCCGATGTGGTCTACGGACACGGGGAGATAGGTCTCTACACCCATGGTGTTAGAACCTTAGGATCTGTTCGGGAGGGAAGGCGAGCCCTCGTGACCGTCAGATCTGGAAAAATGTGTCTAAGGATCGAAAATTCCTTTGGAAATGGCACCGGAGTGTGGAAATCGTGATACGCTAAGTCCCGAGGAAATCTGAGTCGTCTGATTTGGAGGACACGTGTCACAAGATCCTCTCTATCGGGGATTCAGACATCGAAGGTCAGAGAAGGGAGTCAACACTCCGTTGACTTCTCGCGTCTCGGGGATTTGTAAGATAAGAGCTCGGGAGCTCGACATTGAAACTCGCGAAGTCGCGAGTTGCGAGAAGCGATACCCCGACAGTTGGAGGACAGTGTGGGCCATAGCGAGGCCGGTGAGTGGAATACAAGTGGCACGAAGCCTCGAGATCTCACCGCGAGAAGTCCCGAAGTATTTGCGTTAGGATTTACGAGTCGCGAAGTGCCGAGAGATGAGGTTCGTGTGGTCGTGTGGCAGAGCATAAGGTGGTCGACGGGTGGACACACGTTGCCTGGAGATAGGAGTCAACACTCCATTGGATTCTCACATCTCGGGGGTTCACGGAATAGGAGGGTGAAAGATCGACGGTTCAACCAGCGAGGTTGTGAGGTTGCGAGGTTTCGAGTAGTGGAAGTTCGTCGAGGGAGGAGTCAGCTCAGCGTTGACCTATCGCGTCTTGGAATATCACAACGGGAGGCACAAGAGTTAGACTCACACACCCACAAAGGTGTGAGTTGCGAGAGGTGCTGACATTTAAGCTTAGCCTACGGTTACATGTGGAGAGGCCACTAACAAAGAAAAGAACCATACCCTTGTCGCATCTCAGGTATCGGCGTTTAGAGGAATGAGTCAAAAGTTTTCGACTCACGAACTCGCGATGTCACGAGTTGCGAAAAGGGTGACTTGGGTTTCATATATTTAACTATCGGATCTTCGTGGACCGAGATTCTGAAGTTCCGAAGTCCCAGAAATTACAGAGCCAGACAGCTCAGAAAACTTTGTGAAGTTGAAATGTCTTTCGTTCTTGTTCGTATTAGTTATAAATGTTGTGGATTGTTCATGAAATTTAATGGCCTGACAAATTTCGAATTCAATTGCACGGTGCATGTGCAGAGTTCAACGAAGGCCATAACTCCAGTTAATCAATGCCGAGTATGGAGTGGGGAAGAGTGCAGATTACCCCTGAAATGGAAGACGAATGGGAAGGAAAGGATGTCAATATGGGAGTGGAGGGATCGAACTCCAATGGGCACCGAAAAGAGATGGATAAGGAAGAACATATGACTCAACTCATCGAAAGATTGCAGGAAGATGCCCAGGCTCGCCTAGATGATAGCCAAAAGCTCATGAAAATCCAGGATCGGCAGGGTGAATTCAATTTAAAAATGTTGAAGAGCCTGGAAAGAATAGAGAAGAAACTCGAGAAAGAAAGAGACTCAAGTACGACAGAGAGTTGTAGAACCCATAGGAGAAGAGGGAGATCGAGGAGTGGTAGCCGACATCTTAGTCGCTCCCAAAGACATTCGGACAGGGAGACACACAGCAGTTCGAGCCCGTCCCCTACCAGAAAACATCGGAAATCTGGAAGGGAAGAATTGAAAGGAGAGATGAACAAGATTAAACCTCCAACATTCGATGGAGAACATAAGAAGGAGGAATATGTCGAGACATGGTTGCTGGGCATGAAGAAATACTTCTAGCTGCAGAATTATTCTGCCCATGCAGAGGGAAGAATTGCAATGTACCATCTGAAAGGAAAAGCGTCCATGTGGTGGGATCAGTTTGTGCAGGTACAACACATCAGAGAGAAAGAGGTCACATGGAAGGAATTTAAGAGGTATTTCGAGAAGAAATACCTGACTAAAAGATACTATGACAGAAATATGAAGGAGTTCTTCGAACTCAAGCTAGGCAGCATGACCATTGATGAGTATGAACGAAGTTTTCTGGAACTGTTGAAGTATGTTCCATTCATCAAAGACGAGGCTGTCAAAATTCAGAGGTATCTGAGTGGACTGCCACCTTCCATTGGTGACAAGATTCAATACGATGATCCTAAGACTATGGAAGAAACCATAAGAAGGGAGAAATGCCTATACGAACAGCAGAAAGAAAAGCCTACCTTTTGGAAGGCTTGGGATAACCAAAAGAGGTTTAAGAAAGAATAGAGGCAAAAGGGAAGCAAGCCTTCCTTTTTAAGAAACAGTCCTTGGGGACAGTCATCTTTTAATGAGCCCAGGAAAGTTGAAGGGAGTGAACAGATGCCAAGGCCTCCACCCATGGAGTGTTGGGGCTGTAAAGGGAATCATAGATATAGAGACTGCCCCCACAGAAAAGACAAAGCAAGAACTTTCCATACTATTCAACAAGATGAAATAGTGGAGGATATGGGAAGCAGAATGATGAGGATCTACGCAGCCCTGGACAATAAGCGAGCGTAATATCAATCACACATGATTGAAGTGGAAGGTATGATCAACAACCGACCACTTGTTATTTTAATTGATTCAGGGGCTAGCCATAGTTATGTAGATCCTAGGGTGGTGGAAAGTTTGCATCTAATGAAGAGCCAACATGAGAAGTCTTGGTTAGTGCAGTTAGCCACAGGGACCAAGAGGAAGGTCATTGAATTGGTTAAGTCATGTTCGGTGGACATGAAAGGAATGAGCACTAAGGCTGAATTGAACATTCTGCCTTTAGGTTCATATGATTGCTTAATTGGGATGGACTGGTTGGACCAGCACCATGCCCTTTTGGATTGTCATAACAAGAGGGTCACATGTCTGGACGAAGAGAGAAATCAGGTAACAATCCAAGGAATTCCCAGAGTCATGGCTGTTAGAGAAATCTCAGCCATGTAGTTGAAGAGGTGTTACCAGAAAGGTTGTCAATTATTTGCAGCTCGGGTGGAAGAAGCATCCCAAAATGTGGTCTCGAATCTGAAAGACCACAGGGTGCTCAGGGAGTTTGAGGACGTGTTTCAGGAGGTGCCTGGACTACCTCCGAAGAGGGACATCGATTTTTCTATAAATCTGATGCCTGGAGCAGCTCCAATTTCAAAGGCTCCTTATAGAATGAGCACACCAGAGCTGAAAGAGTTGCAACTGCAGCTCGAAGAGCTACTAAAGAAAGGTTACGTTCGCCCCAATGTGTCATCGTGGGGAGCCCCGGTCCTATTTGTGCAGAAGAAAGATGGGACGTTGAGGCTGTGCATTGACTTTCAGCAGTTGAATAAAGTCACCGTAAAAAACAAGTATACTCTGCCAAGGATTGATGATCTTTTTGATTAGTTAAAGGATGCGAAAGTATTTTTGAAAATAGATCTTCGATCTGGATATCATCAAGTGAGGATAAAAGATGAAGACATCAGCAAGACCGCCTTCATAACAAGGTACGGTCATTATGAATTTACAGTGGTGCCGTTTGGACTGTCCAACGCGCCTGCTGTCGTCATGTGCTTAATGAATGGAGTGTTCAGAAATTATCTGGACAAGTTTGTCATAGTCTTCTTGGTCGATATCTTGGTGTATTCCAAGACAGAGGAAGAACACGAACAACACCTGAGAATGGTGCTACAGGTGTTGAGAGAACAACAACTGTATGCAAAACTGAGCAAGTGCTCCTTTTACCAAAGGAAAATCCATTACTTGGGGCATATAATCTCTGAAGAAGGGATCGTTGTGGATCCTGAGAAGGTACATGCCATCCAAGAGTGTCCAGCGCCAAGAAATGTGACAGAAGTTAGATCCTTTATGGGTCTGGCAGGTTACTATAGGAGGTTCATAGCCGAATTTTCAAGGATAGTTCATGCTATCACTTCCTTACAAAGGAAGGAGAAGAAGTTCCAATGGACTGAACAATGTGAGAGCAACTTCCAGAAATTGAAGCAGTTGCTGACTAGTGCTCCAATCCTGAAGATTGCAGATCCAGACAAGGATTATGTAGTGTGCACAGATGCCTGTAAGGAGGGACTGGGAGGAGTTCTCAGCCAAGAGGGATTTGTAATTTGTTATGAGTCTCGAAAGTTGAAGGAACATGAGAAGAACTATGCCACTCACGATTTAGAGCTGGCAGCAATCGTCCATGCCTTGAGGAAATGGAGACATTACCTCATGGGCAAGAAATTCAAATTAAGAACAGACCACAACGGTCTGAAATATTTATTTGATCAGCCAACTTTAAATGCCAGGAAAATTAGATGGCTGGAATTTCTGTGCGAATATGACTTTGATATCAAGCATATCAAAGGGAAAGAAAATAAGGTGGCTGATGCACTCAACAGAAAAGTGCACGAATTACATGCTACAGCCATTAGCATGTACCAGACTGAGATGAAAGACAGAATTTTAGAAGCTGCCAATGCTGATTTGCAGTACAAAAATCTTGTAGCAAAGCTACAACAGCGTGAGAGACCACAGACCCAGGAAAGTTACACTTTGGGAACTAGTGGTTTACTTCTGTATAAAAATAGAGTGTATGTACCTAATGACCGAGAATTGAAGCTGGCAATTCTAAAGGAGATGCATAATGTGGCTTATGCTGGACATCCTGGATATCAAAAGACTGTGGCAGCAGTCCGAAGCCATTATTTTTGGCCAAGTTTGAAGAAAGAAATCGTGGAATACATCGCAAGATGCATGGAGTGCCAAAAGGTTAAGGCGGAGCATAGGCACCCAGCAGGGTTGCTGCAGCCCTTACCTATTCATGAATGGAAATGGGACGTGGTAACAATGGATTTTATCATAGGATTGCCCAGAACAAGCAAACA
>ML785616.1:214137-229862 GCA_009831015.1 Picea engelmannii | reverse complement strand
ACTAATTCTCAATCGTTCTTTTTCTGAGAATAAGCCTTAAGTGTATTTCAAATTCATTAGATCTGAAAATTTTTAATAGTGCAAAGACTCCAGGATAATAAAAATTTGTTCAAGAGAAACAAAATTTGAGTTCTGTTTCAACAGAGGGTTTTATAGAAAAAGAAATAAAAAAGAAAAAAAGTTAAAATGGTTGATTTAATTAGGGATTGATGGCATGATTCTTATGCCTTCAAGGTCATTTCAGATAAAATATATCCCATTCAAAAATCGAAATGACCTCCTATGTTAGCCGCCATAATGCTCTATCGATTATATGGGGAAAATGATTATCTGAAATTTAAACTGGATGGGTTCCTCTTATTCATCAGATTTTGAAGGGTAAAACCTTCAATTGGGCCCATATACTTTCTGCCAATATCCAACAAAAAGTTAAAGAGTCACAAGAAGCACCATCGAGATATTGCCTAGGGTTTTTCATGTCTAGCTACCTAATAGATGTAGTCTATGCAATAACCCCTCTTCCTTTGTTGTCTTGGAACATGTCAATTTCTCAAGATCCAGTCCATATTTATTATTCTAATTTATGGGTTGCAAATTGCAAAGATTATTTTTATGAAGTTTGTAATCATTTCATGATTCCTTTGTATATGATTTTAAAAACCAACCAACTCCTAGGTTTACTCGGGAATCCATAGACACCATCAAAGAAATAGGTGATTGGTTCATAGATGAATATTTTCTTACATCATAATTTTTGGATGTGAAGGAGCACCTCACATTTTACCAAGATATGTTCCAAATAGGTTGGTGCTTAGAGAGATAACATATCATACCATGGTTGTTGGTATTGTTGCTTCCTTATCCAGAAGTCGGAAAAAACAACGGTTGTCCTTTCCTATTCCACTGAGAATATATTCTTTATTAAATTCCAAACATTCATTGAAAGAAGTAGAACAACCTGAGGGGATTTGGTTAGCTCATGAAATTTCAAAAGACATGATCCAATAGGTCTCATAAAAAAACATTGTAGCATGGTAAAAAACATTGAAGCCTATCTTCATGAAGATGGTCCATTTGACATTGTTTTCCAAAGAGCTAGGTATTATCAAGAGGTAGCCCAAAGAATTCAAGAGTTGAAGAATAGTTCCAAGATGCATGAGTTTTTAGATTGCCAATCCAATAGAAAGAAAGTTTTTCTGAAAGAAAAGAATGAAAAACAAGGCAATATGCAAGGAAGTGTTGATCCAGAGGATAATGTACAATTGAAATTAGAGTCATAAAAAAGTAAATCCAATACATCTAGTGACATGCAAATTGATAAAAAAAAATCAAAGCATAGATGAATCATGGAAAGATGATCAAGATAAGGGTAGTAGAGATACACATGAAAACATTCAGGAAATTATAGCATTACAAACCCCTGAAAATCCTGTTGAGGGGAGTAAGGAGACAATACTACTCAAAGCACTGAACATACTATTTCAACAAACTTTGCAACTATCACAACTATTGGTACTACTCCAATTACCTCCATTCCTGTAATATTAGTTTCTACAGCCTTTGATTTAGACATATTTCAATTGGTTCAAGAAACTGTTTTTCCTTTAAACACTTATCTTTCAACAATACAACAAAGAATATTGTAAGAAGAAGAAAGAAGAAGAGAAAAAAAGAGTAGTATGAGGAAACCCCACATGAATTAGTTCAAATATGGAACGCAACACACTTAAATGAGTAAGATTTTGCAAAAGAGGTTGTTGATGCTTTAGGGGCCTTTGTTGAGGAAAATAAATAATCTGTTAGAAAACTCACTTCTCAGTTAAGAAAAGAAAAGAAGCAAGTGGCAGAGTTGCAAGAGCAATTAAAATCTCAGGAATCTGTTTTGGTCAAAGAACATCAGTGCTAGCTAAATCAGTTAGTGGAAGAAAATAAAGTATATGTTGCTACAATTGATGAACTTAGAATTGAGGCAAATGTTACCTGAACATAACATGCTAAGCAATTAGTTGTTCTTCAAGAGGAAAAGAAAGGAATGTCTAGGATGCATGAAGAACAAATCAATTCTTTGGTGGCCCATATCAAAGAATTAAAGGTAAAAGAGGAAAATGCATAAATTATTAAAGTAAAAGCCATTGGTATAAGTGTCAAACTTGCTAACCTTCAAGAATTATTCTATGTTAAATTAAATGAAATCAAACAACAACATGACCAGTTGTTGAAGTTTATTGAGGAATCTAAAGTGCAATCTGAGAAACAGAAGGTTGCTTAGAAATATTTCGAGAAAGTAAAAACATGGGAAGCAAAGGATGACAATGTTCCTAAAGGTTTTTCCAAAATGATTGATGAAGAAAAAATTGAAATGTGAGCTTCACTAGATGCATGGTGCAACAACTGTGATTTCTCACAGGATTTGATTAAATAAACTGGTAAGAATTGCTCAGATCTGTTGGATTCAACTTTACATATTATTGAAGACCATGACATGCCTCATGTTCAATTTCTTGGTCAAGCAGTGCCATTCTCCAATTGTCTTATAGATTTCAATCGACAAAAGAACTCACGTGCAGATGGAATTATGCAGCTCAATTTTTGAAATGTGGAAGCAGTCAAAGAATTCATCTCGAAACCGACAGAGTGCACAAGATCGATTGACTCTTTTCTCTTAGGGCTCAAGGTAGAGAATAAAGAAATTGCCAAGAAACTTTATGGATGCAACTTAAATGAGGATATTCCACATCCACCTCTATTTTCACAAATACTAGAAAAGTTTTCTCTATGGAAAGCCTTTATCAAAGATAAAGAGGGTAAAATCAACAAAGAGTTTATAGCCAACAAAGGAGATATTTCTTCTTGAAATATAGATAATGGAACTAATTTGCCACTTGTGAAAATCAGGGGAAAGAAAAGAGGAAATTGCCCTAAATTTTATAATTTGAATGTTATTTAATGTAATTTGATATGAAGAGTTAAGGGTTGGAAAGTTTAGACTCGGACTTGTTACTTTTATCGGTTTGATTTAATATTGAAGACCCAATCTTTTGGCAAATTTCCAGTTGAGTAAAGTGATAATTGTATGATTGTACTTCTGTTAATTTTGCAATTTCCTTTATTCAGGTTTATGTGAACTTTTTCCATAATTCCATTAATTTTTCAATTTATTTCATATTAGATATGAGGATGCATTTTTTTGTAAGTTCAGTAGATAATCTATTAAAATACAATAAAAAATACAGAGATATTCCCTAAGAGTGGAAAAAAATGGGCCTGCCCTTAGTGGGAAACCAGGCGGGAGTTTTTCCCGCCCTTAATGGGAAATGATGCTTACCCAAAAAACCTAGTTTTAATTGTTTGTGTGTCTTTTGCCGGAAAACCAGTAAAGCTTGCAAAAGCTTAAAAAAAAAATTGAAAGCGGTGTAGAGGCCTGAACATCAAGAACGGGGGTTGTCCATAGGAGTTTCTTCGATGACTGGATAGCCACCAAAGTCACTATCGTTGTCGCTGACTGAACTAGAGTTGTCCAAGGAAGGGTGCTTGACCGATAGGATTAATGATTTGATGTTGGGAGCCTTCAACGAGTTGTGCATGCCTGGGGCAGTCAACGTGCTTTTCGTGCCTGGATCCGTCACTTTCGTCGAGTTGTGCATGCATGGAGTCGTCAACGTGTCACTCATTCCTAGAGGAGTCGCCTTAGTATTGATGCTGGGAGTCTCTAGAGGCATCGAGGAGGTGGGATGGACTGTAGAGGGAGGAGAATAAGTGTTGGGGGAGGGAGGAGCAGAGGGAGGAGGGTGAGATGTGGGGGAGTGGGGTGAGCGAGGTGAGCTAGAGGAGCTAGGAATGAATACTCCTGAGAGGTTGAGGAGGGCGCGAGCGAGGAGATTTTTGACCACCTAGTAGCTTCGTCGATGCCTGGAGGTGCAACATGATGCCGAGAGCGATCCATATATCTCGTTATCCCACTCGTCAAGCTATTGCCATAAAGATCCTAGAACTGAGCGATCAAAGCCATCCTGGTTGGCCAGGAAGGGCAGGTTAGGAGTTGTGGAGGTTCACCTGCCACGACCACTTCGCCCCAGGGTGGGGTGGCACGCTAGCAAGGAGGCATGAGCAAGCAATTGAGAAAATTGGGCACAGAGGAGAGCCACCACCTTGCGCTGAGAGTAGAGGGACGTCGTCTGTGGAGCATCGAGAGCCAGTTCACAAGGGAGGCAAGGTGAGAATGAGAGGAGAGATCACAGGTGGCCAAAAGAAGAGCGTGAGGATGAGGGGGGTTCATGTCCAATGCCATTAAGGTTGTCAAACTATTGGAGCGTGTGAACTGTAGGTGAGTACAAAGGCAACACAAGTGAGGGGCAAGGGCCATGGGCAGAATGAAGGAGTCGTGTCTTGGGGGGGAGGGTAGTTAAGGCACGTGAGGGGGAGATAGGTGGCATGCATTCGGGCATTGCACCGCGTGCTGGGAGAGGAGGTGGAGGCCGCCATGTGGTCACCCGCATCTGAGGGATATGTGGATGCATTATTGTTATCAATATAACTTTTTATATTGCTAACAATTGATGTATTCATATTTACAGTTAAATAAGATTTATGAACTTTTTTTAATAGGTTATTACTCATCATTTTGTCTCATATCTGATATTTATGTTTAATTTTAATTGGTAGTCAAAAGAAAAGATAATCCTATTGTGATGAATGAACTATTCTTTTGTTACACTGTGGATGGTTTTATGGTATTCCGAATCTGATTTTTGAAACTATTTTCATTTCTCTGATTTCATTTATACAAGATTTTCTTTGATTATGATTGAATGTGGATATAATTGTTGTGATCTTCTTTAAGTTACATCAATTATTTGTGCCTAATAATTTATGAGAATAATGGACTTTTTCTTTTCTCGGAAATCAATCATTTAGATCTACATCTTTAAATTTAAGTATTGCTCTCAACCGAGATAGGATAGATAGATTAATTAGTTTTCATTTATGCAAATTAGATTAAGGCACATACTTATATTAAATATCTTAACAAATAAGTATCCTATTGGGAGCAACTATCTTTAGTGGAAAACCGAGCCCATATATTGGTTGGGAGTTACCATTCCAAATGAAAACAAGTCTAATTAGGGCTTGTGATCGAGTAGTTATCCCCTATTGTAGGAAGGAATTTTCTGCCCATCAACATAAGCATGGCTTCTATTTTGGAAGCAAGTTGGAAGACATGCTCTAGGGAAGCAACAAAGAACAGTTTCTAATCTTTCCTTAATAACCCTAAAATTAAATTAAGACATTTATTTTGAAGTCTTTTTTCCTCAACCTTGATAGAATTTTTGTTGAAGATGTCACTAAATTGTTAGATGAACTATATTTGAAGTATTTATCGAAGTTGTATCACTTTGCCAACAAACCATCCTTGTATAATAATGGATAGAACCTCTTGCAGATGGAATTCTTGAAGTATCCCCAAGTGTCAGTTGGGGGTTGGTTGTTAGCTTTCTAATGTTGCATGTAAGTCTAACATCATGTGAGAGAAATGGTCCTCTATGCAAAATTCAATGAACTATCTCAAAATCAAACTCATCACCATTGAGGGGCCCATCAGAGTTAGGAACAAACAATTTAGTTTCCAACATAATGTTCTTGTTGAATAATATGGACTGCTTAGTGAATAGTGAGCTGAGGTGGAGGTTGTAGTTGGGCATGTTACTGAGTGGTGATGATTTTTTTTCCAAGAAAAATCTCACAGGGAAACTCGTGATCACTTCCCCACATTTTGTAGATGGTACACAACGTAAATTTGTCGGAACTAATTATGGTGCCTGACCTAATACAAACATTGAGTAATGCATGCAACAAAGGAAACCAACCTAAGGGATCAACCTCAAGACCTCCTACATGAAGCTTAAAGCACCCGACCACTCAATCTATCCCATCGAGATGCTAAGTGGTGATGATTTGTTGGAACATACTCATCATATCATGCATCATTTAGCTCGTAAATCCTTTCATTATTGGGTTTATGGTTGTTTTTTAGCAACAAGGGTTTCAAGAAATAAACATTTTTGTTCTTTCATTTGTTTGGACGAGACTTTGGTAAGGCTGGATAGTAACCGGGGAAAATTGTAGGGGATAAATTTCGGCAATGGGCTATTTTTCATGCTCTTTCCCCCAAAAAAAGATTTGCCAATTTCCCCATTTTTCTAAAAATGATTTGCCCAAATTCTATGGGATAAAATTACTTAACCTTAAAAATCACCAAAATTTTATAGGAACTATATAAAGTCCTTAGAAATTTGAATATTTTTACAAAAATATCACCAAACATTTTACAATTTGCATATTAGGAACTAATAAGATTTGCCAAGATTTCTACACTTTAAGATAAATTTTCATCCTTAAAAATTTCCCTGGGTTGGAGTCTCTTGAATCATTCATTAGAGATTTTAAGGGGAGCCATGGGACTTAAGTGATGTGTAAACAAGTAGGGTTTTGCACCTAGAATAATGATCCAAGAGTTACATGAAAAATCAAATAAGCTAAAAAAGAAGAAGATAGAATTGGTAAAAAATGAAGTTTACCACTTGGTGAAAATTTAAGAGCTCAAAGAAATTTCAACTTATGGTCATAGTCTTGTGTCCTTGGCTTGAAGAAATATTCCAAGTAGGGAAAAAATTCCAAAGTAGGCTGGAAATGACAAAACACTTGAGAATCCTTAATCTTAAGGTTTATACCAATTGATGAGCACAATACCAAACACTATAAAAGACTTGCACACAAGTGAAACATCCAATACAAGTGTGCAAGTAGAAGAGAACTATCACAATTGTAAACATGTTGAACACTCATTTGCATTATTATATATAAAGTACAAGTAAAAGAGAATTGTTAAAATTGTAAACATGTTGAACACTCATATGTGTTATTGTATATAAAGTACAAAATTGTGGAAAGAGTTCTCAAAATTGACGAAGCCTCCCTTAAAATAAAGTGGGCTAGTGATCCATTTAGACTAAATCACCCAAAGAGAAAACAATAAAGTATATGTACTAAAATAAAAAATAGAAAGTATAAATATAACACATGTTCATGTCTTTTCCCCAAATTCTAATGACATAGTATTAATCCATTACATTTTTCTTGGTAATTTTTTTTGCATTGGGGTTAACTCAAGAAATGCAACTTGTCCCACTCTCTAGCTCATAAGCGAGAATGAGAGTGCAAGTACTTTGCCAATCTCACATTAATATCTGCAAAAAAACATTTGCTCACATGTACATAGCTTATCCCCCTCCAAAATTAAACATGTGACATTTGAGGAGAAAATCCATGTTCTTATTCGTTAGGCCCACTTAGACTATACAAGTTTTGATCATTTACATCTGATGTCATTCATTATTTTATGGTAAGTATAATACACTTTCGATTAATTAATGGGCAACTATAAACTCTAATTCCACATTCATGTGAAACTAATACTCAATTTAATATGGAGAAATATATTCAAACTTTTGACCTCTTCCATGCAAAAGCAAAGACTTTATCAGTTAATCATTGAGTAAAATCCCTGACAAAACTATTCACTACATAAAACAAGGGTTGTGTTTAGTATAATCCATGCCTTATAATTATGTAATAGTTTGAATAATCAATCAATACTTAATTTTAATATAATAATTTAGAGTTAACTAAAAGGTCACAACCAAGTCAGACACCAAATTGGTGTATGAGACCCCCTTGTTTGTGGGACAAGGGACCCCCTCCGCCCAACGATTTGACTAGTAAAGTCTATGGAGGTATACATACCCTACCCCCTTTGGCTTTGAGCTTGTGACCTCTTAGGAGGAAACACATGTTCTTAACCATTAGAACCACTTTGAATAATAAATAAATAGTTCAAACTTGTAATTTTTTTTTATTTTCTTTCAAAATGTAAAATAAAAAATATTTCCCGCTTAAAAATGTTTTAGTTGTATATTTTTTAAAATTAAAAAAATAAATTTTTTAAACAATTTTTTTTATCTAAACTTGTGAATTGCCGAGGCTTTGATGGTACAAGACCATATTTTGTAAAATAAATAAAAAATAGAAAATAATGTTTAAAAACAAGACCTGTCACTTGAACTGTAAAATTAATAAAAATTAGAAAGTAATGTTTAAAGACAATATCTTTCACTTGAACTTTATTCAAAGAGTATCTTTTATTCAAATTTTGAAATTACCCACCTTAATGGGGCACATGTGCATGTTAACGAAGTGGTAAGGTAAAGGTAGCTCCATGATATTTCCCACGTGCCTGGAAGTCACCTAAAGCGACGATAGAAGTAGTTAATGATCTCCTTGAGCGGTGGACATGCGACAAATTTTCATTCAAGAGCACTCTGTCTAGATATAAGTTTGATCCATTATGGGTTCAGGTTGATGAGACCCCCATAATCATGGATAATACATGCCTATGACAGTTTAAACCCAAGATCATGTCCATGATTGTTCATGTTCTAGATGTGGATGGACACCGTGATCAAAATGAGGGTGGTGACTCTATTTAAAGGAGTAACACACTCAATTTAGGTCAAACATGGTCGATTAGTATCTCAAGCTTTCCTTCATGGCATTTTGTTTGCAATTGTCTTTGGTTTACTGTGACTAGCATTGGTTGTTGTCATCAGATTGGAGGCAAATCCATTTCGATTTGGTTAGTTTATATGTGTGAATGGTCGAGTTACCCCGTCACCCTATTCAGTTTGTTGGCTTTAGCTCTGTATGACCTCTTCAATTATATTTCCTAGACTTCATCTATGAATCCTTCAATACCTAGTTCCCAAGGTTTACTACTACTCGGGTCTGTAGGGAATTTTTCTCTCATTAACTTCGACTTCATTCCTTTAGTAGCTTAGAGCTACTTGAATCTCTATCCCCAACCCTATCCTCTAACTATAACTGATATTAGGCCCTTGCACTCCCTCTCGGCCATAGTGGAAACCCCCTTACAAGGCCTAAAGTTTTATTGCCAGGTTGGTTTGGAGCACCCGGTGACTTGGATAACAACTCCCTTACCCGTTAGGGGGGCACCAACTTCTCTAGTCATGTCCAAGCCTCCAACCATGCGACTTGGAAACAAAATCAATGTCCCTAAAAATAAAAAAAGTGGTCTTGCCAAAGGAAAGACAACCTTTGACAAACATCGCCGACATACCCAAACACATCAACGCAATACCCGTGCAAAGTTTGAAGGTTAAAGGTTGAAGCAGAGTATTATAGGGTATTCTAGAACACATGATACTAAGATATTCAAGATGATAGAGTTATATTGGCTCAACAAAACCTTTATTTCTAAGACAGTGGAGGAGAAAGGGATCCAATACTAGGATATCATGCAAGTTAAATGTAATGGACATACAATTTGATTCTCTTTGCAGAGAAATTTTCAATATTGAAATCACTATGCATAGCTATGTAAATAATCAAACTAGCAATGAGGAGGAAAATGACCAAGCTTTGAACTCTTAAGGAACACTATCAAGCCCAATCTTGTTGGATGAAGACAACGAAACCTAGATGGACTAACAACTAGGGTAATCTCAAGGACAAGGGCTACTTGACTAGTTCATGTTGTCTTTATAGGTTGAAGGAGTCCCTTTAATACTATGTTATATAGCTTTTTATTTATCTTCAGTAGCATAGGAAAGCATAGTCATAAACTTTCAGTTTTCATGTTCTATTGTTAGGCATGTAATGAGGCAAAGCCATCAATTTTTTTAACTTGTAGTGGACCTAGTTTCCTAGGTGGCAGGCCACTAGTAGTATATTGTACTCTTTTTTTTTCCATATTAATATAAATAGAAGCTAGCTTACAAAGAATAATAATTGGAAATTTCCATAAATTTGGAGAGGTTTAGATGGAGCAAGACCATGTTGATAAGAAAAATACAAGACTTAAAAAATCAAATTAGTCAATGAGAATTTAAGAAAATACATAAAAAGTAAATATTTTTCTTATAAGTTTTAGAAATATTATAGTTTTGTAATAGCTCTATAGTTTAAATTGCAATCAGGGGTAGTATTTGGTCTCATGTGTGGGACTACGACTATATGTTACTAGAAATCACGTGACCCCATTAGAGGTAGCCTCAATGATGACCAAAAGGGAAACTATAAAGGGGAATACACTATCTAGGTTGAAACTGCCTTTTGGTCTTAGAGTAACACCTAAAAGTACTTTTGATTGCCTAAGAGATCATCTTCCTCAAATGTAAGGAAACAAGGCAACAACCTAAGACTGAAAGACATCTAGCAGGAGTGAAAATCCCCCCCTTATAGACCACTAGTGGGTTATTTTAGGTGGTGTATTTTCCTTGAATAATGGTGATGAGTTAGCATACATTTGTGAATAATAGATGGTTGTCCTCATTACTGGTTGACAAGTGAGTTATGATAGGTTTTTCCACCTTCATATAAAAAAAAATAAAAAAATGTAAATGTTTATATTAGAGTTTGACATATTTTTTATAATTTTTATTTTTATTTTTTGTATTAACAATAATAAAAAATGTCAAATCATTATCCTTCAACTAATCATAGTTTAAGAAGCCATATTGAGATTCAAGTATTAGAGTTCATAGTTTTCCATTGTATCAATGTACAACTAATTGGAAAAATAAAAATAAGAATATAAAAATATCCTTAAATTTGTAAACACAAATTAAAAATGTTATCTCTATCTCTACATTATATATTTATTTTATTGGATATCTTTCAATTTGTAAACACGAATTAAAAATATTATCTCTATCTCTATATTATATATTTATTGGATAGCCACATCAATAAATAATTAAACATCTCATAGAACAAACCAAATAACTAATCATGAATAAAATGTGTTTTGTTGGGAAATTACACACAACCACCATTCTACATTACACAGTGTGATATGATTATAAACAAATTTCCAAACAAAATTACATAACACAATACACCAATACACATATACATCAAGATGTCGGTGAATTTAATAATTTGTTAAGTGGGGTGGTGATATTCACCTTATTTGGGGGTTCAATTTTCCTCAAGATTGTGATTATTTCATTCGGTGAAATAGTGAGGCCATCATACTATTAAGTTGCACCAAGCATGGCAATAGCCATATAGTCTAATATAATATTCCACCTTTTAATAGATGGTGGATGATCTACACTTAAAAGGAAACATTTTACTAATTTCTCTAAACTATAAAATTGTATTAAAACCATATAAACATGATCTCGATTTTTGACAATGTTTATATATATTTTAAATGAAATTTATTGATATTTATAAAAATCTAATAACCTAATATTTAAAATTCATCAAAGGCAAATACAAACACCCAATAACCTTGTGTAATAGGGAAAATACCATGTCATCTCTAAATGTTGGTTTTAATTCTTAATCATGGTTCACTAGACGAGTACAAGCACGATGTTGTTATTACTCCCAATTGGGTTCAAGTCCCCAAGAAGTCACAAGTTTTCCCCTTATGACTTGACACATACCTACAACATATTGAAACGAGGTCATAACTACAACATGGATCTCACCTCTCAATAAGTAATGGACGCTGACACTCAAATTATTGAAAAAACATCTAAAAGATCCCAATATTTAATCATGATTGATCTTCTTTTCATTGAAATTGCAAATACCAAAAAGAGATCAAAGTGGATGAGTCACTCATTCATCAAATGGTTATTCAAAATTGAACAAACTTAACCTCATAAATATTATGAAAAGGGGGTTTCAATTGATCCCCTCCTTATAGTTTCAATGTACATTTGTCTATTAGTGAAATAAAACATGATTTTCATAATATATGTATTAAGAGAGACAAACATAATTACTATATTCATCAATTTTTTGAAAATGTCATAGTTTTGTTGATGTATTGAACCTATAACATAATGAAGACTATACCTCACACAAACCAATTAATCTACATCTCATAACTACAATCATTTGAAATTGGTTAGTGAATAACATTTATCACCAAACCCAAACTATACCTCAACAATAAATAACCTTAAACCTATTTACTAACACCAACATAAATCCCTTTAATCTTTTAAAGGGATTTCATTTAAAAAAAGAAGAAGACATAAACTCTTACTTGCTCCATATGATTAGAATGATGAATAAAATATACAATCCATTTTGATTGAAGCTTATTGGGTGGATAACATTAATATCAAACACAAGTTTATCTTTAACTTTGAATTCGTAAAAAAATTGAAATAATAATAATAATCTATTTTTAAGGTCACGGCCAAGCCACACACGAAATTGGTGTATGAGACCCCCTACACTCAACAATTTTGACTAAAGTTATACCAACTTTCCAATATTTATGTTTAAAAACTCTGAAATAATTATATAATATTATACTTATCTATTAATTATTATTATAATGAATCGAATTACGTTACGTTACTACTCTCACTAAATTTAGTTTGTGAAGTTAATCTAAACCACTTTTAGAAAACGCTTTTATCTCTTAATGCGATGAAGACATCCACCAAACAGTGGCAGAACCTACTTACAAACAGAAAATGTTGATCATGTGAACAGTGGAAGAAAGAAACAACAATTTGTCGGTTGTGCGTGGGGTTGCTGCAGCCTTTATGGACACTGACCGCGTATCGTTTCTCATCTATCACTTCACATCTCCCCTTCGCAGAAGAGTCTGCAATACGGCATGAAAATTTCAAATTCTTCGAAGCCACTCGACTGCGCACAAATCTTCCGGGAACGTTCCCTACATATTCAATCTCCTCTTATCTTCTTTCTCACCTGCTTCCTCTTCTGCAAGTTTCCTACAAAACCAGACCGGCACATGTGAATCCATTATTATTATTGTCGGTGTGGAGTTGTCCTCAGTGCGCACAAATCTTCGTCGAACGTTCCAACGTATTCATTTCTTCTTGTCTTCTTCTTCTGCAAGTTCAGTATAAAACTAGACCAATCTATATGGGACTCCTTTATTATTATTATTTCTGTGGAGTTGTCCATGCCATGGCAGTGAGAAGCATTCTCTTTTCCTCTGCTACTGACAATTCAAATTCTCATATCAAAGTCATTAACAGGCTTTTGAGAGACCGAGAGAGAGAGATCGTGTTTTAAAATGGCAGAAGAGTTGACGGCCCGTACGGGACGCCACCAGCAGCGCTATGATAACGAGTACCGCCTCGTTGCAGGGTAACGAAGTTTGCTTCATAAAAAACCTCCTGTGAATTTAATGGCAATACATGCAGTTTGTTTATGGCTGTAAAAGCACGTGGTGGGTCTTTTGGGTTTCTGTTTTCTTTGGGTTTTTATGTGAGTATTTTGGGTGCTGTGTCAATGGAGGCAGGTGCATTCCATACAGGTACAAGGAATCTGGCGAGGCTTGCAATGGTACAGTGAACCGGGAATTGGAGGTGCTGATGGTTCTTTCACGTGGTGGAACGGCACTTATCTTTCCAAAGGTGTTGTATTAAAAAAAATTTGACATCAAATCTTCTTTTCACTCTTAATAAAACAGTCTATATTGTTTGTTTTTTCAAGCCTAGCATTACTGGAGTTCAAAAATTACAATAACTAAAAATTGCTCTACCTTTTTGGCCAAAACACCCATTAGAAAACACCATCTAGCTCTTTTGCTAAAACACCCTTTAGAAAACACCAACAGTGAGCCAAAGTAGCATAAGTAAACATAAGTCCAAAGAACATAACACCCAAGACCTGGGCATAAACAAACATAATTATGCAGCAGCTGGCAAGAGTCCAACAGAGGTTTGTCTCTGTGGTTTGGGGCTGGTACCCAACCTGTACCACTAGACTCATTCTCAACAACAATCGATCGCAGCCACCATTGCCAGGTTCAGGAGGTTTGGTCGTCTTGGAAATACTTAAGGTTTTGTATAAAATGCTTCCTTTAATTGTTAATATAAACGGTAGTGTAAATATTGGGGCCACAAAGTAGCCACCATAAGCTAGAATAGATTAGGCTAAGGCATGGTTAGCTGACAAAACTACCCAACAGCGTAATCCCTATCAAAACTGCCAGTTGGGCGTGTTATTACTTGAAACCATCCGGTTCCAAGGTGGTTGGAAATAGTACGCTGTCTCCCTGTACTCTTTCCCTGCACTTCAGGGTAGTGCTTGCTAACCACAGGGGAATCCCTAGATGACTTGAGGGATCAAACTACGATGCAATAAATAATCAGTGATACTTAAATCAAGCTGCTACCTTGCTCTCCTAAAGAAATCTCTGCGTAATAACAAAAAAACATTGAACAATAAGTGATTAAATGACTGAAATTTAACATGGAAAACGATGCAATACTTATCAATGCTTTAGAGGGCGAAATCTAAAACGATTACACCATGAAAACATGTTAATAAAACTGCGGAATAGAATTTACAGCAAGCTGTATATTGACTGTTCTGAAGCTAAAAAGGCACGGAAATCTATGCAGAAAATTAAGATGAAGCCGAGCAAGAAATTCAATGCAGCTGTATGGCAAAAAACACACTTACCTAAGTGCAGAAAACAGAAATTACAGCGAAGAGTTATGAATGTTTTAGTGAATTAAATGTTGTTTTTAAAGTATTTTTTGAGTTTTTATGTTTTTAGTTTTTTCAATGCATAGAAACCGATAAAAATGTAAGATTTTTCTCTGTTTTCCTGACAAAATAAAGATTACAGCAAGCTAATCTTGCTGTAAACTATCTAAAACAGAATGAGAAATGACTTAAATCTTACCTAAATATGCCTAAGTTGCATGCTACTCAATGTTTTGACGTGGAAGTTCTTTTTCAGTGAGAAATCAAGAGCTAAGATTCAGTAAACTAGTTCCTTCTAATTGAGTCAAAGGAAATAGAGAGAAGAGAAAGTTGTTAGAATTAATGATTAATTTAGGGATTGGTTTGGAGTTGGTTTGAGATTTTGTAGGAGCTGTTGAGATATTATCTCAACCTCCATACCTATGTTTGGAATCGGTTGGATCTAACTCCAACTACATATACCTATTGTATCTTGGGATTTGATATAGTAATACAATATTATTTTGTGTGTAATTTGCTCTCTTAAATTCTTAATAAAAGTGAGTAGGGCAGAAGACAATCTGAACCCTATCACTCAAACCCTAGTAAAATCAAGATTAAACACCAGTGAAAGCCTAAGAAAATAGAGGTTTCACACATAGAGAACTTGTATTAGTCGCTGATGAAAATCTGTCTTTATTATCAAAAGTTGTAGGTAGACTGCAGAACAAAGTTCTTGACAAGTTTGGACAACACACTTCAAGGTACAAATCAACTCTGCTAAACTGAACAGTACTAGTTATGATTTGGCACAAGCAATCCACCACCACAGGTACTCCATGCTAACAGTTAATCTCAATCTCTCTAAGGGGAAATAAGAAAATGAGAAAGGGAAGAAGAAATCATGAGCACAAGCACACGAGATCTCACAAAAGAAAATCCACCCTTCTTCTCCTTGCTTAGTGTTACTGCTGTAACTTAGCATTCAAGTGGAGAGTCCAACCACGGATGCTACTTGTTGCCGTCCTTATACACACTTGCAAATGTGAGCTAAGTCATGCTCACTTAGTGTGTCCTCGGAGGCACAATGCCTAGGTTCAAAGTCCACGCTGTCACTTTGACTTGAACCTCTTCTGTCTAGGCTAACTCCTAGGGAAGCCAAGGGGGGTAGA
>ML785616.1:202228-214087 GCA_009831015.1 Picea engelmannii | reverse complement strand
CCTAGTTACTAGATGAGATTTACGTTTAAGTTCTAGGAGTTGGTTTTAATTAGTTAACAGGTCAGGGGGAATCTAGCCTATGATGTTAAGCAACAATGCAAGATGCAACAAATAATACGAATAGTCAGACCTTTTCCTAGGACAACTAAGACTAGTGCCTAAGATTGGGCAAGGGGTCAACTAAGTTAAGGGAGGATTCGTCACAAAAGATTACAAAGTTACAAATATTACAACAATATCAAAGTACAGACTAGATACAAAGAATATGTAAGATACAACAAGGCTAAACTAGATACAATAAATACAAGATATACAAAATACTAACAAGTTGCTTGAATGTGCAGGAAATAAAGATACTCAAGACAAGATAATCATCAACGCATCAAGCCAAGCATGGTCACAATAGATCTTACTCTATTGGACTGCTTATCAATGGCACACAAGACGAAAGTCACTCAAGACCCAGTCAAGAGAGTGCCTCCAGGTGGATGCGCAACTTCTTGAAGGATCACACCACAAAATTGGAACAACAGTAAATTGAAAGTGCATGAAAAGTAAAGTGTTCCAGATGATAGATGTAACCACTTAGATAATATATCCACAACACATAAAATGACTTGCACTTAAAATAAAGATAATGAGATCTGTGTGCTTTCAAGTATAAATGTAAATTGCCGATGTTGTAGACCAAGGATTAAGTTAGGTGGTTAAGTGAGATTGATTTTAATCCTATCTTAGTGTCAACCCAATACTTTCCTCCCCCAATTACCAAGTGACTGCTAGGTGCTCAAGAAGTTAGGCAACGAGGCCCACCCTAGCTCCACAGGTCAGTCCTAAGATCAGAGTACTCTCGGAAAGGACGCCGTGAGACCGTCCCCGACCTAGCACCTTCCGTTGCCTTCCTCCGACCCTGTTTTAATGGCGAAGATGGTTGGTAATGGTGTCCTATTAAGTCTAATAAATTAATTATTAAACCTATGAGCTAAATATTGTAGTGTGTTTGAGTGCTTGTAGCTTGCTCAAAAAGTGCCGAAACTGAAGATTGAAAAATGTAGAGGTTGAAGCCTTTGAACAATTAGATTGCAAGTTAAATTCTTAAGTTATGAAGTTATTGCATGTGAAACATAAAGCAATGGAAATAACTTGCGGAATTGTAAATGACGATTACTTAAGAGATTATATAACCAGTGTTTGCATGCATGTGTGTAAGATAAAGATTTAAGAAATTAAAGACTTGCATGCAATGGAAAGTAGAGATTTAATCTAAGCCTCCACGGGCTCTAAGCTAGCATAAGTTATGTTGGATCTACTCTAGATTATTTTGACTTTAGGCATGCATGTAGATATCAACGATTAAACTAGCTAAGCTTGCAAAGTAAAGACTGAAAGAAGAATGCAAGCCACTTGGGTACACTCCTCTGGGCTTGCTTACAGTGTTTAGATTGAAGGAGAAAGAAGAGAATTGTTACCACTTTCGAAATGAGGTACTTGGTGGTGAGTGGTGCTCGAAAATGGGCAGCATGTACCCTTAACCTGGCGAGAACCTGCAAAAATCAGCAAGCTATTGCTTGCTGATTTGTGGTGCAACACACTCACAATGTTAGGGAAATTTTCTGTTTTTCAACAGAAGTTTCCCGCATGTAAAAACCAGAAATATATATTAAATTATTGACTTATCTAAGCAAGTTAGATACCAAAATCAGAATAAGAAAAGAAGATAAAGATGAATAGAAACAACTTGTGAAGTTTTAGTAGACGATGAGGGTAGATTCGTGCTTGAACCTATCCCAACAACTCCTTTGAGATGACCTGCAAAACTCCAAATCAAATGTGAAGTAAAAGTAGATAATGGACTGCATGCATGAATAATACAACAAAGTTAGTATTATAAATGAACACAATGCATATAGGCAAGCAAACAAAGTTTTACTTAACCTAGCCAAGCAAACAAAGTTTTAATTTGGCATACTACTCAATGATCACCATAAAATTTAAAGAAAGGAGCAATATCACCTCACAAATAAGTGGCACATCCAGAAAAAATCTTGAATGCCACAGTTTCCTCCAAAGCAATTTCTTTATTATCCAATGGAAGAGGTTGTAGCAACAAAGTTGCGACAAGCTCTTCAAGAACCAGTGAACCAAAGTAAGAAGACAATGATAAAGAGAGAGAGGGAGATGGAGAATTTGGTAGCATAACAATACTGTGAAGAATGGTCCATAATGAGGGAGTGAGAGGTCTCTTAAATAGCAAGAGAATGCCAAAAGACCCCTCTTGGATCTCCAACAAGTGTCAAAGAACCAAGCCAAGAGACAACTCATGGAGAGGTGGCGCATAGCTTTTAGGTTATGTGAGAAATGGTAAGTTGGGTGAGTTGGGGATGAAGTGGCACCATAAAGAAGGCACATTGGTCAAGGAGGAGACCCACGCTTTCCTTCAAAGTAATTTCCAATTTAATGCTTGATGTTTCCACTTTTTAAAGAGGAAAAGCGTAACTCTCAAGGGAAAGGCGTGACGTTTAGGAAGGAGTGTGGGTTGAGTGTGTAAGATACACTCCTAGAAGTGAAGTGGAGGTTAGAGGAAGGGTGCACCTCATGAGGAGGGGCCCACGCTTCAATTTAAGGGAGATTCTAAGTCTCATGTGGGAAGGGGGACGTATTCCCCAATGGGGGTGCAAATCCCAAGCGGGATTTAATTAAAGGGTGAGTTATGATATGGGTAAAGGCTAGGAAATGGTTTAAGATAGGTTAGGTGGGGTCTCTATCATCAATTGTCACCTTTACTTTACCTCCAATGGTCATTGATTACAAAATTGACATTTTCCCATGTCTTGGGTTTAGCAATTAAAATTGCTTTTATCTGACTAAGACTCCTAAGTGGACAAAACCCTAACAAAACTTGTCCGACTGAGTTGAAACTTGGTACAAGGGTGTAGGGGGTCTCATTCCATTTCTTTTGAGTACAAATACCTCTATCAAAAGCCCAGGGACCTAGCTTTTACATTATTTCATCAGAATTAAATAATTAATTAATTAATTTAATTCCCAACCTTAGGAAAAAATAATTAATTAAAAAAAACCTATCTAGACTCGACTAAAAATCACGAAACTTTTTGTGTTGTCTTACATGGTCATTTACATCGTTCCTAAACACTAGCTACCAGAGAATGGCTTCATTAGAACGCTTTTCACCACTTTGGAGGATTTATTGCTAGTGGGAGTGAAAAACTCAAGGGAGATTAACAAGGCTGGTTAGGCCAAATTAACCTCCTGAGGATAAAAAACACTCAGTGAAAGGAACTCTCCTAATTAATAAATCCTAAGGCAACTAAACTAACTATGATCCATGCAGACCTATTACATTATAAACCCTTGCAGGGGTGCGGAAATCTCGCTTACAAAACTGTATGCCCGAGCAAAAAATGCCCCGTAGAACCAAAAAATCTTCGACTTATTTGCATCCGTTGATGCATATCTTCATGGTACATGGATTTGACCCCCTAGTTGAATAGGCGGTCAACACTACCTTGGGGCAACAAGATGAGAATTGCACCATTGTCACCTCAGTACAATATCCCCTTCACTTTAAGCTAGCTCCAAGGCCAAGGGGGTATCCTCATCTATCAATGATAGACCTTCAAGTAAATCTCTTTGAGTGAATTAATCCATACAATCTTATGGTTTACTTCAATGAATCTACAAATATGTGTGACAATGTAGAGTGCAAGGATTCCAACAAATGATTAAATGTTTCAAAATAACAATTTAATAACCATACCATAAAACCACAATTATCCAGTTAAAAGATATGAATAAGGAGGTAGTGGATGTGTGTGCCAAATCTGATTACAAAGCATGCATAAAGAAAGACTTCAGATTTGCATTCAATTTATTATCATCCCAATAAATGAAACTTAGAAGAGGCTACTTGAAAGAAACCATTTTAAGCTACTTTAAACCACTAGGAGTGAAATCGGCTAGCATAAAATGATTGTGTGTAGTGTGCTTCAGGTGCTGATCAAGTATATGCTGAATCGGGGACAAACTTAAGGCTGCCCCACACTTCTAAATCTGTTTTATTGATGAATTAATGCAGAATTCCAGATTTAAAGTGAGAAAGAAACCAGTCCAAGAGAGATATTTCCACTTTTAGGCAAGATGTCTTGAACAATTTATCTAGGGATTAATAATGGCCCAAGTAACTTAGGATCAAGCTCACAATAGATGTATCAATGAGATAAGCAAGAACTTGAAATGAAAAGGTGAATTCCGCCCTAGGGTTATTCAACGTTAGCTCTAGAATTCACCAAGATTATCTCCAAACAATATATATCAATATGCAATTAAGACTAATTTAGAGATGAATTTCACTACTACAAATGAAATACAAACATGTAACAACCTTCTAGTAAACAAAACAGATGCTAGGACTAGTTATAGATGAACTTTTAAGCATAAAGCCTATCTCTAGGGTTTCTAGAAATCTGGTTTTTATTCTTTTTATGCAATTTCCAGATTGGAGTAAATCTCAAAATCAACCCAAACTAAGATAATTTAACCTTCAAAGCACGAAATTGTTGGGCTGATTTGCTTCTTTAGAGTTTTAAGATAAGAAATTAAGCACAAACCCCACTTAATCTAGTCTAGAAATTGAAATAAGCAAGTAACTTTATGCTAGACTAGGCAAGAAATCTAATTTATGATTTATCTTTGATTTTCCTTAGATTTCTTTCTAAAACAAATAAAATAAAAGATTTGGATTTTTGTAGTTTTGGTTGGTTGTGTTGATGATTGCAGCTATGCAGAATGTTAGGCATGCATTAATTGCATAGGACTTAGGGCGAGGGGGTAGAGCTCCTGCTTCATTTCTTTCTTGGTTTTTAAGACTTTGCTTTTCTTGTTTGCTTCTTTGCGTTGCATTTTGAATTAGTGTTTTTTCTCTTTCTATATCATTTTTTTTTATAAAGCTGCATCAAGCTCGGGCATTCAAGCCCCTTCTTCTCATGGGATTATGAAGCATGGACTTTTTTGGGATACATGTAACAACAAATCCAAAAGAAAGGGCAAGGGAGAAAGGACAAATGGAACAAGTTATGTATGGTAAGGGATATGGACACGTTACCCCCATTAAGACCCCCCTGTAGTACAACTTTGCCCAAGAGTGACAACACTTGACTAGGAGATGATGACCACCAAGGTGAAACAAGGAAAAAAGTATAAATTCGAAGCATCATGATTCATTATCCAATTCAACCCATGATCACCATTTTTATGCCCTAAACATTGACATTATCACTCTTATGAAGTGTCAAAACAATGTACCCCAATGTGTAATGCACCATGTCATCTGATGTGAGTGAGCTGAGCATGTAATTGAATGCATCTGTGGGCAATTGTCTATGAAGAAGTCCGGAATGTCATCATCGGAACTGCTGTCTGGAATGTGGATCATGGAGAAAAAATCTCCTCTAGTTGCCCCTACAAGTCAGGGGGTAACATGGCTTATCATTGACCATTATTTCCGTGACTCCAGATTTCTCAGTCACTTTTCAAAAACCTCATGGAAGGGCAACTCACGTCTCTACAGGGCATTCCCCATTTGAGAGTTGTGATTTTCAGCCTCTTGCCTCTTATGAGATTCTTGTTGCTCTCCCAGCTCCAGTGGTTTTGTGCATATATCATTTTATGTGTATCAGATCCATATCTGGATCAAGATCTGGAAGGATCTGTTTCCTGTTTGGAAATGCTGGAGGATCCACAGAGGATTGCTCAGGATACATACTTGTCCTGTTAGATATGCCACTAATGTGGATACTCTGAAAAAAGTCCTAAAAAAACCATTAAAAAGTAGCATATGTGGGGCCCTAAAACCCTAAGTAGAATGAATTTTATTGTACATGAAATGCAGCGACGTTGATCATTAATGACAACCTTACTACAACTCATTAATTGTTGTGCTGTATATTAGATAGCAGCAGTATTACACACTAAATAGCAGCCATACAATGCATTAATAACAGCTGTACTATGCACATTTTTTTTGTTTGTTAGAAATGCCCGTCACTTGCTGGGCCAGCATTTCAACCGTTGGCTAAGAAACCACAACCCAGGGGCATCTAAGCCATCAAAATCACCCGGGGATCGCACCCGGTCTCGGCCACACCAACTCTTAACATGGCTGGATTTTTGGGTGTCTCCCGACTAAACGCACCATAAGGGTATTGAACTCGGGTCGCCTAGCAAACGAAACCCACACCTTAACCGGTTGAGCTAGCGGGAATTGACTCTGTACTATGCATATTTAATGACAACAATATCAAATTTTATATGACAGATATGCCTCTGATTAATTGTATGTTGTTCCCTTCTTTTGCTGTAGACCATAGTGTTCTATGTAGGCCATACTCCTCTATAACTGCAATCCATACTACAACATTTATAGCAGGATGACCTGCATTAGTTACATTCAGCCAAGCCGCATTAATTATTGGGCAGAGACCTAGAAGATTGTGCATATATATTATAAACTAGTATAAAATTATAAATAGAGGCAAATGCTGCTTTATTTTCCATCAATCATTTGGCCATCTCATCATAATAAATACACCGATTGCAACATTAGTTTTTAAATGCATTGTAATTGCCATATTAGTTATAGTAATTGCAACACCAATTGTAGCATTGATTGCATCATTAGTTGCATCATTTTTTCAGCATTAGCAACAATAGTCCATTCATCTAGAATCGACCTCTGTATTAATCGTATCTCTCTTTTTTGGATATTTTTTCAAAATTATGAATTGTTTTGATTCTTGAAATTTTAAATTTTCTGTGTCTGGTTCATGGTTCTGTTTTTTACTACACACACAAATACTATTTCCCTGTATCTGGATCCTAACTTTTCAAAAAATCTGGTGGATCCATATCTGTTTCCATGCAACATAGCTTTAAGTTAACTTTTGTAATAATTTTCTTGCGTTCGAAGAAGGGAATATTTCTAGGTCTATTATTTTTATAGTAGGTACACGAGTAGAATGGTTTTCCAGGGCAGTGGCATCGGTGCACAATCTGTTTCTTTCGTGATCCGTAATCATGATTTGTTTCTATTGTGAGGTAAATTGATGTACGTTAGGACATATATTTGGTTGAAGCTATTTGTTAGTTTCTTCTTATTAAGTCATTTGGGTGGTCTTTTGTATGTGATTGGATGTAGTACATAACATATAAGCTACATGCTTTTTTCTTTATCTTTGATGATTTGGGTACTGATAATTTATAAAAGAAACTTGATATACATATGTATTGACTTGTGCTTCTAACATTCCAGGGTGGTTGGGAGAACGATGAATCAGTACAGGAGGCAGCGTGTAGAGAAACTTTTGAAGAAGCGGGGGTTCGAGGGATTATCAAAGTCAGTTTCAATTTCACATGTCTTTCATAAATGGCAGGGTGCATTTCACTGTGACTTCGATCTTGGATATCAATTTCTGTTCTATTTTCTATTTCAGCTTCTACTCTAACATTATCTTGTTTTGAAAGTTCTATTAAGTGTGTTTTAGTGATTTTTGGGTTATATGCTCCCAAATGAAGTTTCTTGTATTAAAGATGGTAGATTTTCAGTCCTTGTCAATAGCTTTTACTATAGTATTCTATCAATTACTTTGTCTATAACATCATTCCTATTGTATTCATTGCAAGGGATCATTCAGTGTATGTAAGGACTCTTCCCCCCCATGCCTAGGGGGTAACTAGAGGAGATCATGTCTCATGGTCCACAATGGAGACAATGATCCTGACCGTGATGATGATCAGCATGTCCACAGATGGCAGCCTAGCAGCCCCCCTCATTTGCCACTACAACTACAAATCAACCAAGGTCATCACATCCAAGCAATCCAGTGTATGGGAGATGGTAAGCCAGCGTCATCATGAGGTATGTTAGTCCTTCTTTCATGCAAAGTGTTGTGCTTAATTTTTTGGTCATGTGGATGAGGACCTTTGGTTGAAGTTCGATAATGGATCATTGGCTTGGGAAATTGTGATTGTTGTCTTGTTTCACCTTGGTCACCAACTTCTATGCCCTAGTCCCGTGTTGTCACCGTCCAGGGAAAAGGGTACTACTGGGGGGCCCTCACAAGGGTAACATCCCGTTTCTCACCATACTTAACACTTTCCTTCCTGGAGCCCTCTCATAATGCACTAAACTTTGGTAATGGTCATGGTCCATTCTCTCATGAGAAGAAGGGGTTGAAGGCCCATAGGTTGATGCAGCTTCTATATATGTAAAGGCCACCATAAAAGCCACAGGTCAACTTGAGCTCTACCCCCTCTCATGGTAATTTCCCCTTGTCCTTGTCATCCCCATTTTGTGGGATAACTAAGGAGATTATGTCTCGAGGCCCTCAGGTTGCAGATATGGAGTTCCGAGAGACTACATGACCAACAATATCCACTTGCACAGATGGAGACCCTTCTCACCACCGTAGAGGTCAGGATTTTTTAGATGGCATCCACCACACCAGCTGGCTTCCGAGAGGCACTGATCCTTGATCCATGAGGTACAAGTCAGGTATTATGGTGAGTGTCATTTCAATATTTGAGGCATTTGAGTATGTTGTATCTTAGATTGCTTTAGATTTCATGACTTATGCTTGGACATTATGCCTTTTTCCCTGTTTCAGCTTGGTGGTTGACATTGTGCCCTAGTAAGTGGTCTCCCTCAGGAATGGGTTTGCTACTAGGAACCCCCTTGAGGAACCATCATACTGTTCCCAACCATACTTAGCACTTTTCATCACTTAAAACCCCCATTTCCTTGTCTCTTGGGATTTTAGGGTGCATTGACCCAAGAAGGGGTTGTCCCTCATTCTATGGGAAGAAGGGGCTGAAGGCCCAGAGGGATTGTTGTTGGGTAAAAGATAAAAGCCTACTTATAAACCTTCTAGATGCTTCGCCCAGGGATCCCCCATGAAAGCAATGAAACACTTCTCTGTAAGAAAAAGGGGACCCACAAGAATAAAGAATAATGAATGCTTAGGGGGTTAGTTGGAGGATAGGAGGTCTCATCACGAGCTGGCCTATCATGATCATGGGTATCTAACAGTATGCCATTACCATCATCTGGCCACCAAGCCAGGGTAGCGGCTCTCAGTTGCACAACTAAGGGAAAGTGGGTCTCATCACGAACCAACCTTCTCATTTCTGCAAGGTATTTGTGAGTGACACTATCATTATTTGGACACCACGCCAAGACAGTGGCCTTCAACTCGTTTTTTAAAACATGAAAGAAACAAAGAATGGCAAGAGAACGGGCTTGGAAAAATTGCATTGCAAACGAAGGTGCCACACACCCTCTACAAAGGCACCCATGAATGAGACACTACAACCCCTTGTATGTCATGAACCCCATGCCCAGTGAGTCTTGATCCCTAACCACTTCATCCACTTTACATGGCTTAGAGAGGGATCACTTGGGAAACACTCCTTGACCTAGGGAAAGATATACCCAATAGGACACCTCGTCAACCCTCCCATATCCAAGCTTGGCAAGTCGCAGAATGTCTTTGAGCACTTACTTGTTTGACAAGGTAATCTTTGATGCACATGCTTAGGTGGCTCATTTATTGATTTGATTTACTCACCATGATATTATGACTTGAGATCCTTGGAGGACGTGCTTATTTGACTTTGCAGGACCTAGTTGGTGGACATTTTTGGAGGAACAAGCCTAGCTTGGGCTTCCACGAGGTTTCAAGCCCATAGGTTGGATGCCAAGGGCCCGCATGCCGGATGAGAGAGATGTACCTTTGGAGGCCTAGAAGATGACTTGAGAGACATGACCTAGCCCTCACATGCCAAACATTTTGCTAGGGGAGGCAAAACGTCATTTTTGGAGGCTTGACGTCATACTTGAGGGGCTTGAGGCAGTGATGAGTACACATGGCACGTTTTGAAGGAAGGAACCCTTGGATCGTGGAATAGAAGGTTGGATCGGAAATACATGGCCTTAAGAGGCCCAACTCTATCATCTCCAACTCAACGTTTGACCCAAAAGTGCCAAACTAGGGTGACGTCTTATTTTAGGGTTTTCTTTTGTGTAAAAGTGAATTTAAAGATGAATTGTTTAATATTATTTGTGTAAAGGGGAAAGATTAGGGTTGTTGACCCCTAATCTTGTGGTTTACCCTAAAATTATGCAGACAAACTATCTTAGTGACATTTTGTATAAATAGAGATCATAAGATCTCATTTTGGAACATAACTCTCCCATTGTGAGAAGGATTGGACTGAAATTTTTGCTATCTTTGGCTAGTTTCTCTCTTGTGCTCTTGTGTATGGCTACTATCTTGGTTATTGGTTGGTGGAAGTGATGCGCTAGCCTTGGAAGGCTATTCTTTTGCTATTGTGGTGGTTTGTCTTGGCATTTTTCCTTGAATTGGTAAGGCTTTTTACATTGTATTATCATTTGTGTTCAAGACAAGGTTAGTTTGCTAGAGCTAGGTGGGAAGTATAAGGGCATACACCCCCACCTTAGCCTCCATCATTTTATGCTTAAGTTTTGTTGGTTTAATAAGGGTTTGCTAAGAGAAGTATAAGTGCATACACCCTCTTAGCCAAAACCCTAGCTAGGGATACTTGCCTTGGGGAGTAAGAGGATTTACACCCCCAAGGTGGTAGTACCTCTACTCTTTCTTTCTAGACTCCATTAACCAAATCATTAAAGGCACTAGTCATTACTTGTTGCATTGGAGAAATAAATCACCGCCTTGGTAAACGTGAAAGTTTCAAGTTTTGAAGTTATCTCTTTTGGAAGTTTTTCCTTGAGCCTTTGGCTCTCTTGCCTCATTGAGGCATCCTCCTTCAACCATTTAATCTTGCTGCTGTTACAACTAACTTCTACAGCCATAAGCCTGCAGAAAACCTAACCCTTTAACCCCTAATAACTCCTAAACTAACCCTAGGACTTGTTGACCGCCTCTCCAACATAGGTGGTCAACTCCATGTGCCATGAAGAGATGCATCATCAAATGCTCATTTGTCGAAGACTTTTGGTTCTGTAGGGCATTTTTGGCCCCAACACTTCTTTTTGTAACTGGAATTTCCGCACCCCTGCGTGGGTCAATAATGTAATAGGTTTGCATGGATCATGTCTAGGTCAGTTACCTTGGGATCGGTTCACTGGGAGAGTTCCTTTCATCGAGGGTTTTTTATCCTCAGGATATCAATTGGGCTTTTCAGCCTTATTGATTTCCCTTGAGTTTTTCCCTCACACTTGCAATAATTCCTCCAAAGTGGTGAACGATGTTCCAGTGGGCTTATCTTTTGGTAACTATTGTTAGGAATTGTTATCCCCGTTTTCTAGGGATAACTAGGAGATCATGTCTCGAGGCCCACAGGTCCTAGACATGGAGTACCGAGAGCAGGATTGACCTGAGCATGGCCCTGGAGGGCCCATCCTTCTTCTTCTTCGCCAAAATTGTCCCGTCAGCAGCAGCAGCATCCATAACCATCGGCTTGGACTTGCATCAGATAAGACTCTTGCTCCATGAGGTAATTGGTCCAGGTATCATGGTATGTGTCATGTTTGATCGTTATAACTTTCAGATATATGCATCAGGTTCCTTACATTTCTGACAACTGCTTGGATCTTACACTAACCCACTTGACCATTGTTGGGGGGATTAACGGGGTGCCCTAGCAAGCTTGTATCCATGGGTTTGGTTAGCCACCAAGGGGGATTTGAAGAGCCATCGTCCGCTCCCACCATATTATCATTTTACATCTTATCTCCCATACATCCATCCCATTCCCCTAGTCCGGGCATTAGGATGACCTATTTGAGGGGTTACACTTTGTCCT
>ML785616.1:152546-165761 GCA_009831015.1 Picea engelmannii | reverse complement strand
CATAAAACCCCTAGCATATCATCTAATAGCTCAAAGACATTACAATGACCTACTATACAAAGCTGAAGAAAAAGACAAAATGCCCTATTGGGCCAGCATCCATAAGAAAAGGAAAGTTTCCAAAGGATATCATCCAAGCCATGCAACACGAAGTGGTGTGGTCAAAGGATGTCCAAACATAGTGAAAGACAAGGGTGAATATTATCTGTGGGTGCCTTTGTAGGAGGCGAGCTATACCTGTCATGGATGCAATTCTTTCCAAGCCCTTTATTTGCCTTTATTCTTTCCCTTTTTTTTATTACTTTTTCTTTCTTTTTATTTCAAGGTCTAACTAGAGGACACTGCCTTGGCGTGGTGATCGGAGCTGACAGTGTTACCCACAAGTACTTTCACAGGGATGATAAGGCTGGTTCATGATGAGACCCCCTTTCCCTTGGCCATGCAACCAAAGGTCACTGCCCTGGCGTGGTAACCAGATAATGGCAATGTCATGCTACTAGGTACCTATGAACATAATGGGCTGGCTCGTGATGAGACCCCCCATCCTCTTGGCTAGGTCTTGTTTTGTTATTTTTCTTCGAGTCACTCTTGCTTCTTATTGAGAGGCTTTTTATTGCCTTCTCGGGGATCCCTGGGCGAGGCATCTCTAGGTTTTATTTTTTATGGCTTTTATCTCTTACCAGCTGCTTTTACCTCCTGGGCCTTTAGCCCCTTCTTCCCACAAGATAAGGTGTAACCCCAAAAACAGGTCATCCTAATGTCTGGACTAGGGGAATGGGATAGATGAGTGGGAGATAAGATGTAAGAATGATAATATGATGGGAGCGGACGATGGCTCTTCAAAATCCCCCCTGGTGGCTAACCAAAACCTATGGGTACAAGCTTGCTAGGATACCCTGTCAATCCCCCCAACCATGGTCAAGTGGGTTAGTGTAAGATCCAAGCAGTCGTCAGAAATGAAAGGAATCTAATGCATATATCTGAAGGTTATAATGATCAAATATGACACATACCATGATACCTGGACCAATTACCTCATAGAGCAAGAGTCTTATCCGATACAAGTCCAAGCCGAAGGTGATGGATGCTGCTGCTGTTGACAAGACAAGTTTGATGAAGAAGAAGAAAGATGGGCCCTCCTGGGCCATGCTCAGGTCAATCCTGCTCTCAGTGCTCCATGTCTAGGACCTATGGGCCTCAAGACATGATCTCCTAGTTATCCCTAGAAATCGGGGATAACAGTATACATTGATGATCTAGAGGAGAGATGGAGTTTGCGGATTTTGCAAAAGAGATCGTATATTGTAATAAGGAATATTATGCCCTTAGTGAGACATTCGGGGGTCAAGTAACATTCCAACAGTATGTATCCATCAAAAATTCTTGGTGGAGAAAAGATGAGGTTACACATTGGGCCAAAAAGATGGAAGAAATCCATTATTGGAGCAGCATAGCAGAGGAAACTAGAGCCAAAGCAGTCAAGGAGGTAGATACATCACTACCATCTAGTAGATGGAAAGAAGCACAGATTGAGCCTACACCCATTAGGTGCAGGGAACTTTGTTACAGTTGCAGAGTGCCTTGGGAGCCAAATCACAGATGCAGGGGTAAAAGGAGAGTGCATTACACTGAGGTGCACTATGACAGTGATGAGGAGGATGAGTATGAGGATGAGGACCTAGATGCCTCATTAGAGTAGTCACAGGACTCTTGCGCATTTGTTGGACAGTTGGATGGACAGGATGATAGCGCATGTTCTTTAGCTTCCCTATCAGACGGTGTTGAGTACTCAACACCTCAACATAGTGGTGACACTTGTGAGGATTTAGATGTGTTAGCACCTGGTATGAGGTCATGCGTAGGGGATATTGTTCTTCCCATGGGGATGAGCGTGACACAATCCTTACCTTCTCGGAAATTTATGTTAGACATGACACAGGAGGATATCAGTGACATTCCGGAGGTGGTAGAGGAGCCTTGTGTAGTATTGGAACACAAGGGACATATGGATCTACAGACCCAGGAGGAGAGGCATGGCTTGGAGCCAGTTGACTATATGCATACCTATCAGTATGAGGAGGGCGAGTCACCTCTTTTGGGGAGTCTATTATTAGATCAGATTGTGGAGATTCACAGTTTGATGGGATACTCACTTCCAGTACCGATCTACAGTGATGAGGATGCACTCCTTATTGGTTGGGATGACCATATCACATGTTTGGACACATCTGTATGGGATCCGGGCACAGATGATATTAGCAGGGTGAGTGCACAGGAGGATACAACTGCCCATACAGGATACAGTGCGATTTAGATGGGGGTATCACTTGGTCATGATGTGTAGTGGCATACAGGAGGACTCAGTAGCACAGTGGACAATGGGCAGTTCAGTGCCTTATCTTTTGAGGAGTGTGTTGTTGGGGATTCCATTGTTAAAACTAGCAGTGAGAGGCATGAGGTAGAACCTCAATAGGATTGTGATCAAGAGTCACGACACTTGACAGGACAATTGAGAGTTAGTGTGGACATGATCAGGGCAACCACTAGATGCATTGATGATTCACACGCATTGGTGGCAGGATATTGTTGGAGGGACTTGATGGCACATGATAGTTCAAATGGGGGACTTGCCATTGATGACTTCCATACACTCAGGGAGAGAGTGACTATGATGAGGTCCGACTATCAACAATTATTGATGGATAGAGATAACCTATTGGAGGTTGGCGAGATATATCACAGGGCACTGAGGGAGAAGGAGATTGAGGTGGACCTATTCATTCATGAGTTGGTGAGCACATGGGGATTCTTGGAAGGCACATAGACAACTCTTCAGGAATCAGAGTCCAAATCAGAGGAGCTCCTTGAGGAGACTAGTCAAAGATCCACTACATCTATCTCAACAGTGAGTCAGATATATCCTTCAACCACATTGCTAGAGGATGTTGGTGGTTTGGCAGTGGAGCACCAGTTGATGGAGGAGCATGAGGAGTACCCAAGATCACTGATGAGTATGGATAGATATGATCCAGAGACGCAGGAGGATGTCCATGGGTCACAGGGACCACCCTTCACAAGGGGTTTTGAGACAGTTGGGCACACACATACATATGGGGATTCCAGAGCCAGGGGCAGTTATGAGGACACTTCCATTTGTATTCCAGGATTAGCTGACGTTCATGTAGAGGTTGACCCAATAGTACACCCAGGATCCATGATGTTGCAGGTGTATACATGAGATTACATGAGTATGTAGGGGCATACAATGATGAGTGGTAGTTCACAGAGACATGCAGAGGTGTACAATGGGATTCAGGGGGACGCGCTGGATTGCAGGGAGGAGATGTACTTAGGTAGAGCATGGATATTCCTCTCCCTTGCAGCAATATATAGATTTGGGAGATCACCTTCACAGTAGCAACAATTGCATGAGTGATGATGGGTGGAGAGTGATTGACTAATAGTTTGTGGAGATACCTACTATTTTACCTGATGGTTGGAGTTTAGTGATGAGTACAGGGGATTATTTACCATGGGTGTCGGTGGACGAACTTTTGGTAAAGTCCTTGGGATTGACCAAAGCATATGATACTTTCTAGTCGTACAGTCGGTTGCAGATATTTTTGTTAGCCTTTCCCGATACTTTCATCATTTGACAACAAAACAGGGGGAGATATACAGTGGCAGGGGACATGGAGAGTTGGTAGGTCGAGACCACCTGACAGGAGTGTATTTATGGCATACATCCGAATAGGGGTGGATCATCATAGACAGATAGTTGAGGCCTTAGGCGTGATGGAGAGTATCTTAGGCCATGGGATAGAGGATATCTCAGAGGTTGATACAGATTTAGATTCTCATTGGGATGAGGATGGAGGGCTTCTGACAACTATCAGTATGGCACATCAATAGTTAGTGGGGATTGGAAGTGATGAACTTCCGAATTTACCATGGGATCTGGGAGTCCATTTAGTAAGTAGTTGGCTTCATCTTATCAGGATACGGGTTGCGCCAGCGAGCAACATACTTCACTCTTGGGTTACTTTGAGAGAGATTGCTGGGATTTGTTCTATGTGGCGAGACAGGTTCTCCCTGTTGATACTCGTGATCGAGTTTGGTGATGGATGGGCAAATTTTGGTTCCACAAGGATAAATTTACAGGTTCAGCTTCTTGATAGTAGGTCCAATCATCACATGTATTTTAGCATGAGGATCCAGGAGTGGGGGATCTAGTATGTATACGTTGGGCAAACAATTTTGATCAGAGTGGTGCAGCGTCAACGTGATGGTCCCTTTCAAATATTAGCATGGGACCCTGGGATTACAGGGCTGGGCATTTCATTGACCGATGGAGGCGAGTGGATCTTTGCAGGGGAAAATCACTTTGATTTTCCATTGAGCTTCAGTATTGGGGGGAGCACGTCATGTGTTGGTGATTTGTTGAGGTCTTGTAGTACCTCACTATGGCAGCAACATGTTCAGTTGGTGGAGGCCGTGATGGGTTGGGAATGGTCATGGAGGTCAGACTCATTTTTGGTAGAGGCCGTGTGTTGCTTCAGGAGACTCCTGGTGATGATATCTTACAGGACTATATTTCATAGGGCACTGCAGTTTGCATCTTGATATGGGATCCAGGTATTGGAGTGTTTGGTAGTCCATAGTTTGGTGGAGTTGATATCCATGTGGAGTGGTTGCTTGAGGAGTTGACCGAGGATCTATTGCACATGATCATTCTACTCATCAGGAGCATTTGGGTGTCATGCGTGGTGAACACTTGGAGGGGCCACATCTTGAGGGGATCATACTTTATGTCACAAAATGGACATGGGACCCCGATATCATATGTATATTGATTCAGTTATTGCTTGAGGACAAGCAATATTTTAGCAGGGAGGATTGTAATGTCCCCATTTTTTGTTTTTGCTATGTTACAGAGTGGGATGCTTGCCAGAATAGCTAGATGGGGTTGACAGCGAGTTCAAGAGATATTGAGGGGTTTTATTGGGCCCGACTTGCATTGTTCATCATATTTCATCATCAGGATCCATTCCGCACAACTTGGCTTTGGTTCCGTTGCATTCTGACAATTTTCGTAATTTTGAGTTATTATGGGTCATATTTTAATTAAATTCACTAAGAAGGTCATATTGGGCATAATACTTGGAGAAAACTCTTAGTGTAATAGCTCATCGGAATCGGGAGGAAAAGCACTACAGGATAAGATGATGAGAAGTGACTTTCAGTGGCCGGAGAAGCCATAAGGATGGATAAATCACTTTTTAGGGGTAAAATGGTTAATTAATTAATAAAGTGATTTAATTAAGGAATAATAAAATAAAGTAAAAGTCACTTTGAGAGAAAAGGTGAACATGGGGAATAAAAGAGAGATAGGGGTCTCTATTCTCTCATTATGTTGATTATCATTTTGATGTCTTGCTTCTTGCTAGAGAGCCCATGCACTTGGGGGTTTTGAGGATTTTGACTGAACAAACCTTAGAGATCAGCTCGTTGGTGAAAGATTCCACCTTTCCTGATCCAAGCTTGGCCAAGGAGGTGAAATATTCCTCCCTCACCATTCTAGTTCAGGTTTTCTTCCATTCAGTGGTTGTTTGTGGAGGTAGGGCGTATTGCTGGAGGTTTTCTGCAGAGCTAGGGCGCACTGTTCTTGAGAGAGTAGTTCGATTTGCTCAGAGGTGGCTAGATCTTTAGTAGATCTCACTCCAGGATCATTTTCCATCACCCTAGTGCCTTTTTGTATCATTGTTTGAATGGATTTGTCAGCCCATTCGTCCTATCACTCAGGAGGGCGTGTTTCTCTTCAGGAGGGCGCATTGTGCATAGTGGATCTTGTGAGTTGGAGCAAGAGATCACTCCCAATAGATTGGAGGTTCATTAGAGGGTTTCTCTAACCCCCGATCTACATTTTGGCACTTGGTTTCAGTGGATTAGAGGCCATATCCTTGGAGGCCAATTTCTTGGCTTGCTACAGCCAGCGAGGGGCGCATTGTGCTAGGGAGGACATCACATTTCAGCTAGGGACGAGTTGGATCTTCTATAACTTTGGTGTTCAGCTTGATGAGGCTTTTGAAAGCCTATATCTTCATCTCTCTATTGTACCTGGGAGGCATTATCAACCATACACTCCATTCCCTTATATGTATTCCAGATCTGCTCCATTTTGTATGAGGTCAGCTATATATGATTAATAAAATCAGATCTGAGGTCTTTGTGCTAATTACTTGAGTTTCTTCTACTGTATCTTGTTGTGTACATGTTATTGGCTAGATTGCTATCTTTTACTTGCTGTAAACACACAAAGAACCATCATTATAAACCCCAGTGCAACTCAAGAGACTAAAATCAGCAAAGTGTTTGACAAAATACCACAACCAGAAAACACATAAAACCTTAAAACTTAACATGTTCCAAGCAAATCTGTTTGGGAACATTACATAGGTGCTCTCTCATCATTATTGCATGGATATTTCAGCTACACTTGGCATCATTTGACCTCTATTGGAGAGTGTCCCCACCTCTTTGACTTGGCATTAATATTATTTTATTTGGAGGTTGTCGTGGAGGAGTTTGCTTGGAAGATATGTTGCTCTTGGAGGGCCACATGTGTGGATTTTGCATGCATGTACTCAGTTTCCTTTTCTATTTTGGAGCTTCTTCTTGGAGGGTGCACATATGGAGATTAGCATCTTTCTATTTTGGAAAGTTGTTACTTGAGGATGATTATTTTGTTGTATTTGCATGCATGCAACTTGGAGAGTGCACTTAGAGAGTTCTCCTAGGTGGACCTTGGAGCACATCCTGCCATGCCAAGGATTTTTGTATGTGTCGTTGAGTTAGCACCTTGGAGGGTGCATTGTATGTGGACCCATATAGCATTTTGACATGGTAAAAGGATTATTTTGATGGTGTGCCCTCTCTCTTTTGGAGGATATTTAGTGCACTGCTTCCAATTTTTTTAGATGGGGCGACCTCTCTTGGAGAGAGTAGTGGCCACACTATCCATTTAACAGGGTCAACAAGATCTAAGTACATTATTATATTATTGTTTGACTTGTCATGGAGTTAGTTAGGGAAATAATGTATTTTATTTTAAGAGACTTAACTTACTCTATATAAAGGAGCTTTCTCTCCATTTCATGAATGATTTTTAGTTGGGAGTTAGGAGTTAGAGAAGTGAAGTATTGGAGCCTAGGAGTTGAAGCTTGATGGATAACTAATGAAGACATGAGGTATAGCTTTCTATTTTGGTGTAAGGTTTAATGCTTTCATTGTTCTGAAATTATATAGAATTTTTCTTGTTTCAATTTAATATAAAAGCCTAAGTATTTTATTTAGGAGAAAATCAATGTGAGGAGGTTTCCCCCCCTTGATTTACTAGCTGTTTTATTTCTTTTTATTGCCATTCTTCTAATAAACTAATTGCATATTTGGAATAATAATTCAGAAATATTACAGCACTTATATATTTTATTGATGAGTGGTACCTTATAGGGCCCTCCAAGGTTCATTTGCATACTAATTTCCAGCAAGTACTCTAAGGGCAAATGTAACAAATATTAGTTCGTTTGCCTTGAGTTCATATAATTTAAAAGGGTGAATGTATCAAATAGATTTTTCACCATGAGGTGGTTGGAGGTGGAAAACAGCCCTTTCATCACTAGAGGCCTTCATTGAAATAGTTGTGAATGTGACAAATCAAGTCATTCCATTTGTGTTGTACTTTATGACTCCATTAGCCCATGATTGACAAGCATTGGTTTCCTTTCATCTCTCTTCATCCCTTGTTCTTGTCCTTCATTTTCCTATCTAGTTCTTATCCCATTTCCATTTCCATCTCATTTCATATACTACAACAACCATACATTTTGTTAAGACTTACTCTTCCTATATCACCTAGGGCCCCACTCCATTGCCTTAGCAATCTTATTTAGGGATACCCCCCTTGAGTTGGAGAAGAGCCAACCAAGAGAGAGGAAGAGCTACTGAGGTGACAGTGGGTAGCCTTCTTGAGTTGCACAAGATAGCTCCTCAATGCTTGGAACTTTACATCATACGGGGTGCTAGATTTTGTTGTAACACAGCCATAGGTCATTATGGAATGTTAATATCCTAAATTCTAATTAACTTAGCGGCCTCCCTCATCTCGTGTTTTCTCGGTTTCACTTATAAACCAGGCGGCAACTCCTCTTCCCTTCGAAGAGATCTAAGCTTAGGTTTCCCTCTTTGTGGTTGCATGGTACCTAACTCTAATAACTGCATTACATTTGTTACGGACTAATTAAAACTCATTATATCAGATATCTTGTTTTAAAATCAAATGCAGAATTATGTGGCTTTATTTGAAGTATGTTGTTCATCTTTGTGCCTTTCAATGCATTTTTCAGGTTGTAACTTTTGTTGAATAGTATGGTGATGGTTTTATTTCATATATACAGAAAGATTTGGGATGCTGGGATTTCAGGAGCAAAAGGTACCAAGATGACAGTAACCTAGAAGGTTTTCACAGAGCCCATATGTTTGCATTGCTTGTTACTGAACAACTGGATTCATGGCCTGAACAAAATGAACGCCAACGAAAATGGGTTAGTTAACTGCTTTAGTTTATAACAGTAGTTATGCTACTACATTCAATATTTCAAATCTTGATAACTGAGTTACAGTGAAAGGTGGCACATGCCTTTCTCTTTCTACTAAGGACTTGTTTTTACTTCATGATATTTAGAGTTAAAAACCCTTCAAAATGCTTTTTCTTCTCTAGCATGCATTAATATTCAGTTGAATTCATTCTTTTTTTACAATAAAAACATTTACCTTGCCATTAATTTCTGTAGATGATCACTCAAACATCTATTTTACCAGTTATTCTGGTGAGTTTGATGGTGGTTTAGTCCTAGTTGGTGTTAAACAAGTCCAGGACCTGCGACTGCAATTAGTTTTCTAGGTCTCTGTAGTATGGATGATATGATGTTAAGCAAAGCTTATAGTTATTTAGATTCCTAACCGACCTTAGTTATGTTTGGTGCCAGGTTACTATTACAGAGGCAGATGGAAGATGTAAGGATGACTGGATGCGGCAAGCTCTTCGGAGTTGTGTGACTTATCTTTCCAGCAGACAGGTATTCTCATCTTCACTTCCAGAATCAGTCGAGGGTTCTGAATCTCCTAATCATGCATCTCAAATATTAGACCAAGAACAGTTGTGACTCTCATTTATTGATCTCTGGAGAAAGGGATTTTTGCAGATGGAAAATGTTGCTTCTTACATTTGATTCTGCTTATGATCAGCCTTCAGATCTGCTTACATTTGATTGATGATTCTGGGAGACCCTGGGAGACCATCTGTGCTCAGCCAGCAAGACCCTAATGGACGTGTCGCCTCAGATCCCAGGACAGCTCATGCGGCACCAATGGACAGGATACGTCCTCCCAATTTTGGCTGTGGGTTACAGCATCCAGACAGCAAGGCATATCTCAGATCAGATCTTCCTGGTCTTCCAGATCCTCTGACGAGTCATCTATCAGGGGTTTCTTCCCCATGGCCTCAGATGTTAGAGAGATATCATCATGGGGTGTTGATCCCCCTTAGGAAAAACATCTCCCACTGGAGATTTGGTGTTTTTGGTCTTTGGTTCTCCACAGTACTTGCATGTATCTGCCTTGCTGCTTTGTTTTCCTGCTCAGACTTTAGATTGTAGATCTTATTCAACATAGAATAGATCCGATTATATCATGATTTTCTAGTCTCATTTGACCTATTTGTGGTCATTTGTTGGACATTAATAAAATTATCTTCTCTTATGTTACAGAATATGAAGTCTTTTCCGGAATCAATTACTGAGACTGTATTGTCTGGAGGATGCTCATGTGAATTGATCATTTCAAGTTATCTTCAGCTGTAAGAGTTCAATGTCAGCCACTGTGCACACTCTTGCTTCTTTCTTTCTCTTGGACATTTCTTAATTTAATGTTGGGTTTTTGTTAGACACAAATACTCAGGTTTATATTGCAGAAATTGCAAGGACAAAATTTTCCTAGGTTTTGTTGAGCAGAGTTCTCCTACCAAGAAGATCTGGAACAAAAACAGATACTAACATTGCATATCCAAATCTCAACATAGCTCGACTTGGTGAACTTTGTCAATGTAAGATCTGGGCAAAGATGGATTTAAGTTACAAGCCCCTTAGAATGAGATTTTATAAATTTACTTCGAGGTTGAAAATGTTGTTCATATTTGGAGATAACTCAGAACAATTGTCAAAGTACTGCTGGATTTAGGACAATTCCACAGTAATAGTTATCACGTTCTGTTTAATCTCTGTTGGAAAGAGAAAACCATCGAATACTACTAATGCATCGGGAACAGGTATAAATGACAGAGAGAATGGATTTATGGAGGATATTTCTGTTCTTGCTCAAGTATCAATGTCTAGTGCTATACATGGTGACATTTTGCCCAAATAAGATTAACGTATGAATCTCATGACTCTTGCCATATTATTATGCAATCAATCAAGCAAGAGTGTATCTGTAAATCATTTTTATGCTTCTTGTCATCTCTCTGATTCATTGATGGATTATCTGTATGCTAAATAGTAAGTCTCAATGTCAACCGCTGCTGCATGTGTAACAAAATTACACTGTTATGCTATACTATTATGCAATCAATCAAGCAAAGTGTAAATTTTTCACTGTAAATCATTTTTATGCTTCTTGTCCTCTCCTTGATTCATTGATGGATTATCACTTTGTTGTTATAGAGAAACCTCCAACACAATTTTTTTATGGTGTAGGAGTAGAGGGTAACCATGTACAAGATTTTTATCCAAGTAATTATGGAAATTATTGCATAACCACATATAGGTTATAAAATAGTATTGCTAACTTGGGTGTAATAACATGAGACAATATCTTTTTTTCTTAACATAAACAAAGCACTATGTTATATTGATAATATAAACAAGTTCTGAGGATTTGAAGCTGTAATGTTCCCTTATGACGAGAGGATGACTTAGTAGCCTATATGACTCTTGTAGGCTATAGTCTCAAGGAGGTTTATTGAATGTCACTTAGCTAGTAGAGGTTATATTTCTAAAGTGACATTTAATAAAAGGGTAATAAAGTAACTTTTAGATTATTAGTTGCTAAAACATTAGTGAAAGTGACTTTTAATCTTAAAGTGAAAAGTAAAAGGATGAATAAGAGTCCTGTTTGATTTAGTCAAAAAGTGAAAGTTCTAGAAGGCATGGAAGAAGAATTAAAGGAGGGGTAGTGCTTCACTTTGGCATTACAATTTGATCTTTTGTTTTGAGTGCTCTTGAGAGCTAAGTAGGCATGGAAGAAGAATAAAAGGAGGGGTAGCGCTTCACTTCGGCATTACAATTTGATCTTTTGTTTGGAGTGCTCTTGAGAGCTAAGTTTTCGTTGGGGTTTTGACAAAACCCTTCCATTGTGGTTTGGTTTCGGTGGTGCAACATCCACCCTAGCTAGACAAAGAGGAAGATCCACCCGAGATCTTCATCGGAGCTTCAATTTGTGGTTTGTTTTCAGTCTAGAGGATCATTGACTTACTTGGGGGGTTCGTGGAGCTTCTTGAGGAGGTCGTTCTCATTTATTTGCAGGGTYGTGGCACTAGGAGGGATTAGAGGAGGTTCGTGTGGCTCCCTTGAGGGCYGATTCATATCTTGTGCAGGTTGTAAGGGTGTGAGGAGGTTGTGCCAACCTTTTTGAGGATTCGTTGGCACTTGGGAGGCCTCATGGGGTTTCCTAAAGGGCTCGAACCTCTTCCATTTGTTGGGCCGTGAGTACAGGAGGACCGTGGAGGCTTAGTGAGGGGCCGAGTCATCTTGCGTCAGCATCGTGAGGGTTTATTGAAGGGGGCATGAGGATTTTGCAGGCCATGAGGCAAGAGGGAGGGTCGTGGAGTTACCTCTCAACATTTGAGAGGTTGGATTGGAGTGGGATGACATCATCTTGTGGGGGTTTGAGGCTTGGATAGCCCTTGCAGCAGTTCGACATTAACTATTGATCAGATAGTGGCATTTTCCCAGGTTTTTGTTGAGTATTGTGGTGTTTTTTTGATGTATTGTAGCTGTTGTAGCAACCACTAGATATTTTTTTTGCATTCCATATACCATCCATAATAAAAATGCCATTGTTGTCTCTCATATCTTATGTGCAATGTGTTTGATCAAATTTTGGTGATAAATTGCATACAAACCATTTGTAGAAAGTTGCCATACATTTTACTGCACTAAGAACCCATGTGATGCAAACTGTTTGATGAAATCGCACAACTAAAAACACCTAATAGCACTAATATTCCATCATAGCTCTATTGGGGATATTATAGTGGTATCAGAGCTGGTGGTCTTGCTATCTTGTGATTGCATGAGGTGTTGATGCCTAAAAGCAAGATACCTATCACTTACAGAAGAACAAGAGGGCGTGGAGGACAACCCATCCTCGGATCAGAGTCATTAGAGGAGGAAGAAATAAGAGTCATGGGGACCATAATGAGGACAAAGCCTTGAAGATTTTAGAGACCATAGCTAATGGGTAGCAACAAATGCAACAAGCCTTAACACAGTTCATTGCCAGCATCCAGGGGAATCAAAACCAATGAGGTTCCAATGGGAACCAAGTAGAGGGTAGCCACAATGGAGGTAGGATTCATGCAGAGGGTAGCAATACCCATATTCCAGCTCAGAGCAGGAGCAAAAGGACGCCTAGGTCCTTATTACCACAATTCCTTGAAGAGAAACCTATAGGGGCACTGAGCAGTAGGGTCAGAAGGTTAATTTTACCACCTACTTCAGGGAGTATCACATCCAGGCAACCTTGTCTTACCAGAAATTTTGTAACATCAAGCAAAGGAACATGCCTAGGGAGTGGACCAGAGCAACAAAGAACCAACATAAATTTGATCTCATGTGCAAGGTGGGGAAGTTGTCCATTTCACCTTTTGACGGATTTGTCAGGAGCACAACTAGAGCTTGGGTACAAAAGTTGGACACTTACTTCCAACTTAACCCGATGATAGAGGCAGAGGCAATTAAGCTTGCCACCCTATATTTGGATGGAGAAGCTCATGAGTGGTGGTATCGTGGGATAGTGACATCAGGGCATGCCAACATCACATCATATTCAGAAATTGTCAGAAAATCCACAGTGTTGATGACATCTTGTCGTCGACGTTTC
>ML785616.1:108629-140167 GCA_009831015.1 Picea engelmannii | reverse complement strand
AAGAAAATGATAGCCTGATCATTGTTGAGATATATGTAGATGATATCATTTTTGGTAGTGATGATAATAGGCTCAGTAAACAGTTTGCTGAAAGTATGTAGAAAGAGTTTGAGATGTCCATGCTAGGAGAAATGAAGTTTTTCCTAGGCTTGCAAATTACTCAATCTGATAAACGTATTTCCATTTCTCAAACCAAGTATATCAATGAAATTCTTAAGAAATTTCAGATGGAAGATTCTAAACTAGTTGGCACTCCCATGGTTACTAGTTGTAAATTAAGTAAGTTTGATGATACTAAAGATGTTGATCAAACAATATATAGATCTATGATTGGTAGTCTTCTTTATGCTACAACTACAAGACCTAATATTATGCATGCAGTTTGTCAAGTTGGCAGGTTTCAGGCTTCACCAAAAACTTCTCATCTACTTGCAGTTGAGCAAGTGCTCATTCTACCATAGGTAGATTCATTACTTGGGTCATATAGTTTCAGAGGAAGGGATAGTTGTGGACTTAGAGAATATTAAAGCCATTGAAGGATGTCCAACACCAAGGAATGTCGTAAAGGTGAGGTCCTTCATGGGACTTGCAGGTTACTATAAAAGGTTTATTGAAGGCTTCTCAAATATTACACATCCAATTACATCCTTGCAAAATAAAGATGTGAGATTTGAATGGACTTTGGATTGTGTAGGGACTTTTCAAAACTTGAAGAGTTTGTTGACAAGTGCGTCAATTATTAGAATTGTTGATCCTAATGAATACTTCGTTGTGTGCACAGATGCATGCAAGGAAGGGCTCGATCGAGTCCTTAGTCAGAATGAGCATGTGGTATTAAAATTAAAAGAGCACGAAAGACACTAAGCTACTCATGATTTGCAATTGACATCCATAGTTCATTCCTTGAAGATGTGGAGACACTAAATCATGGGGAAAATATTTGAGTTGAGGACCGACCATAGTGGTTTGAAATATCTGTTTGGACATCCAAGTTTAAATTCCAAACAAAGTAGATGTTTGGAATTCTTCAGTGAGTATGAATTTGATATCAAGAATATCAAAGGAAAGGAGAATAGGTGGTTGACACACTCAGTAGGAGGGTGAATGAGATGCATGCTACAACCATTAGCATGTACAAATCATATTTGAGTGACAAAGTTTTAGAGGTTTCCAAATCAGATCAACGCTATGTGGACATAAAGGAAAATTTACAACAAGGTAAATTGCAACATAAATTTGAAGGTTATGAGCTAAAAGAGGATGGAATCCTCATGTATAGGCACAATGGTTATGTTCCAAATGATCAGGAATTGAAAATTTTGTTATTGTCCGAGATGCATAAAGTTCCTTATGTTGGGTACCCAGGCTACCATAAAACAATTGTAGTGGTCAAAAATCAATACTATTGGTTGGGCATGAAAAATGAGGTTGTTGGTTTTATTTCTAGATGTCTTGAATGTCAAAAGGTCAAGGGTGAACTTAGACACCTAGCTAGTTTTCTATAGCCTTTTCTCATTCCTGAGTGGAAGTGGGAATTTGTAACCATGGATTTCATTACTAAGTTGCCCAAATCGAACAAGAAGCATGATTCTATTATGGAAATGGTGGACAAGCTTACTAAAGCTGCCCATTTTATTCCTGTGAAGTCAACTCACAAGGCAACCAACATTGTTGATATATACATGAGATAAATTGCTAGGCTGCATGGTGTACCTAAGACAATTGTGTTTGATAGAGATCCTAAGTTCACATCAAATTTTTGGAAATGGATATTCAAAGGATTTGGGAAAAATATAAATTTTAGCACAGCCTATCATCCAAATTCAAATGGGAAAATAGAAAGGGTAAATCAAGTGATAGAAGATATGCTAAAAATGTATGTGATGGACAAAGTGACGAAGTGGGAAAAATGTTTACCTTTGGTTGAGTTTTCTTATAACAATAGGTATCAAGCATCTCTAAAGATGAGACCATTTGAGGCACTTTATGGTAGAAAGTGTAACACACCAGTGAGTTGGGAAAACACAACAGACCACGTTGTGGTTGGGCCAGATTTACTTAGGGAAATGGAAGAGAAAATGACGAAAATAAGGCATAATTTAAAGGTTTCCCAAGACAGGCAGAAACATTGCATAGATAAAGGCAGAACCCACCGATATTTTAAAGCGGGTGACCATGTGTTCTTGAAATTAAAAGCAAGATGCAGTTCCATGAAGTTGGGAAATTGTTCTAAGCTGGCAACTCACTATTGTGGGCCATTTTAAATAGTAGAGAGGATTGGTCATGTCGTATATATTCTTTCATTGTCTACATCCTTCTATATTCATAATATTTTCCATGTATCTTTGCTCAAAAAGTACGTACCTGATGCAAATCATGTCATTGATTGGAATGTGATTCAGTTGGAGCCAAAAGGTGATTTTCAGGTGTGATTGATTTTCATATTGGATTGGAAACAACTCCATAATCGAGCCATGAAGCTAGTAAAGGTCCAATGGACCTGGTACGATATGTACATTTTTGAAGTACCCGCATATTTTTGAATACTTTTGAATTTTTTGTATGTACATGTGTATATAATGCACCGGGGATAGTGCATAAATAAGAGGGAGGGGAATGTAATACCCCTAATCTGAACCCCAATTGTAATTGTAATTGTAAATGTACATTTAGGCTGGTGAGTCGTTGGCACAAAGTGTTGGTTTAGGTTTGCGTGCACCTGAGTAAGTGTGCGATGATTGCACATCAAGAGAAGGGTGTACACATTCCATAGTGTTGCGCGCACCTATGTAAATGCATGAGGATTAACTTGAAGTGCGCATTAGACCGATATATATATATATATATGTGTGTGTGTGTGTGTGTGTGTGTGTGTGTGTGTGTGTGTATTTGAGGTCAAAGAGCCTGTGTGGTTATTAGGCTGGTGAGCCGAGATGAAAAAAGGTTAGTGTGCCTATCCTTTTAAAATGTAATCATGCTCAAATTATTAATAAAATCACATCGATGCACGTAAACTAATCATACGAAAAGAGATGGGGTCTAAACTCCACCGAAAAGGGAAAAGGGGGGCTTAAGTCCAAGGGAATATTTTATTAATATTTTTGAAAAGTATAATTTATGGATATTTATTTATCCTAAGTTCTCGAGGGATGGGAAAGAGTCAGCAAATGGATAAAGCTAATTCTAAAGGTGTCAAGTGTCCAGTTATGACCATGCAAATATATGGTTGAAACTTAGTGTATTTTGGGGGGGATTTACTCATTTTTCATCATCGGTTAGACCATTTGAGTGGGTAAAATGAATTTTACCTTATCTGTAGAGAAAATCTTGGAAAGGGTTTTTCCATCTAGTAACCAGAGACTTTGTTGTCGAAGAGGCAGGTTGTCAGTACCATGACCTCTAGGTGAGATATTTACTCTCGAAGAGGTGGGTTTTCAGGCCCGTGAGCATTTTCTCAAGGTGAGAGATTTGTTGTCGAAGAGGAGGGTTGTCAGGTCCATGAGCATTCTCTCCAGGTGAGAGATTTTCTATGACTTATTCCATGGTGTGCTAGGAATTAGTTAGAGGGATATGAGACTTCTTGTTTGGATTTTGTTTGAAGCCCTAGAAGGGAAGTGGGGCAGTTGAGGGACTGTTGAGCAGAGAAAGGGCACACTTCCTAGGGTGGGACATGCATGTGGGGAATGCGATATTGTAGGCTAGTTGCAACAATCGTGCACCTTGGACTGAGAAATTATGTTGATTATTAGACCTTAGCCTGGCATTAGGAATCCTTTTTCCCTAGTGGAGTTTAAGCCCCAGCTCAGGGTGACCTGTTTTTGAAAGTATATGAGAAAAAAATTCTATGTTTGGGAGGAACGTCTGAGCTCTGCGCGAATTTGATGACTCTTTATGAAAAGATAAGTGTCCTTTATGTGCTTGTCTAAATTATTGCATGCTTAATTATCTATGTATGATATGGGTTAATTTCATATATGATGTTGCATATAATTAGTTGTTGTTATTTTGTATGATGTTATTTGTACATGTAAGCGTGATGTTGTCATTCAATATTTGTATTCACACATGTAGAGTATGGAAATTATAAGTTTTTATGGTTAGCTAACTTTGTAATAATGGTCATGAGTTTCTGAGGAAAGGCTAGAATTGTCATGTGCGCAAGAAACTAATCTGTGTGCGCAAGAGGCTGGAATCGTTGTGCACACAAGGAAGCAGATCCCTTCACACAAAAATAATTTAATCTGCATGCGACACCAGAATGATTGCGTGCATAGTAGTATTAATGTGTTCAAAGTGGTTACACGTGCAATATTACTTGTGTGCTCTGAATAATTGTGCATGCAGTTGTAATATGTGTTAGTTCCTCTATTATAATTAGTGTCCGAAGAGGAAAAATTGTGTGGAGTGATCTAGCTTGGGATCGTGTATATTACCTCACATGTTTCTGTGTGGATCAATGTTATAGTGTAGAATATGTGCACTAGATTTTTGGATTGGCATTGCTCAGTATTAAGTTTGGGATGTTACAAAATGGTATCAGGGTTGTATTTAGAGAGTTTGCAATAGTGGAGATGTTACAGTGTGGTAACGGTACCCAACTAGGAGGTTGGGTACGTTACAAAACATGATGGAGTTGGAATAAGTGAGTCTGCACTTGTGCCAAAGAGCTTGGTGATATCAACAAAGGAATGTCTGTAAGTCTAGAAAATATGGCCTAAGATGGAAGAAACCGAGTGAATCGTACATAATTTTGCGTACAGGTTTTTGTACATGTACGGAGGTTGCAATGGGCACAATCGTGTATGTACATGGGTTGCAGGAAGGTGAATCGTGTATGGGCACGGGTTTCAGTGGGAATAGTTACATATGTATGCGGGTTGTAGAAGGGGAAGTCATGTACGTCCATATAGGGTTTTTGGGTAGGAGCAAGTCCATACAGGTTGACGTCAGCAATAGTGCAGGTGATGTCAGCAGGTTGTACAGGTGGTCTACACCATATTTGTGGCCAGAATAAATTTCCACTGATTTTCTGAGGTTTGGTTTTCTAATTTTTCTAGTTATTGGAGGAAAAGGTTGTCCTCATATTTTGGTGGATTTGTATCGGTTGGGAGGGCTAGTTTTTCCCTCAGAAATTCTAAATTTGATAAAGTTACAGAACATAAATTTGTGTCTCATGTGTATTGATGATTCATTTTTGATCTTGTTGTTTCTTTTGCATATAATTTCAGTCAATAATTTTCAGTGTAAAATTGTTCAGTGATAACAACTAGGGTTTTATTGTTAGCTCACTAAGAAGAAATTTCCAGATCTAAAAATTAGTCACATAGTTTTTCATGTGAAAAGTGACATGGTATCAGAGCTTGGGATTTTAAGAGAAGGGGATCATCCTTTAGACACATAGTTGCTACATGTGGTTTCATATTTTGTTTATGTTCGGACAAGTCACAAGTGACAACTTTGATAGGGAGTTGTAGCAGTGTTGACGAGTTAGCTCTGAGAGGGAGATACAATGTTGTTGCAGGTGGTAGTAGGTTAGATGGTCTCTGGTTTGAGACATGGAACAAATTGTCGAGATGAGGAGTTTTGGACTATTGCTTGGTGGTGTGGCAGGTTGGGAGTTTTGGTGGATTGGTGGAGAGCCCATATCACATCAATATGTTGTGTGGTAGGTTGTCAACCCTATGGATGGACTTCCAGTGGCTTGTCAAGGTGAATTGTGATGGGTGCAGATCAGGTGCTTTGGAATGGACGAGATGGATTCGTGTGTATGTCAGGTTGATGAGATAGAGTCTTCATTGGGCCATAGAGTTGAAAATTGTTGAGGTACAACGGTGTATGAAGAATTTTACCCAAGAGGATAAGGAAACTTGCATAGATGAGTTGCAGAGGTATAAAGTTGACTAGAATGAGTGTCCATCTGCAACTCGAGACTATTCATAGAGACAACACAGGTTCATTTGTAGTGTATGCGTAGACACGAAGAATTTTTGGTGACTTGGATGATGGACTTGGGTAGAAGTTCATTGGATGGTCATGACTTGGGTAAGTAGGATACTTTCCTTGGAGAATTGCATGGTTCTTATACAGTGGGAACTACCGACACACAAAAGGGGCACAAGATTTTTTTGTGAGATTCACAGTGTCTAACTAAGGTATGTACGAGGAGCTTGGTATTAGGACTAGTCATATAGTAGATGGATCTAGAGAAGTGGTATTCCATATGGATTCATGGGATGTGTTGCGAGTGGTAAATGTGTTATGGGTGTTAGGAGTGTGTTCTCAGCCTCAACGATTAATGAGTAAGGTTATGTAATGTTGTTCTAGGATGGAAAGGTGTTATTGGATGCCTAGAGGATCTATCCTAGGCACCACAATGGTCCTAGAGTTAGAGAGGGAAAATTATATATACTGAGGGAACAACCTATGTGTGTTGTGACCAGTAGAAGTAGAGAGACATATGAGGAGGAGAAGGTAGCTCCACCAGTGGTTAGGCAGGTGGCCCCACCAATAGCACAAGTACAGAGGGAGAAGGTATCTCCACCAGTGACGAGGCAGGTAGCCCCATCAGTAGTACAAGCTCATAGGGAGACAGAGTTCAAAGGGAGTCATCCCTTAGGATCTAGTGGGGAGGATCAACCTCCCAAGAATTTGCATAGGAAAATCGACAAGGAGAAGGTATCTCCATAGGTTGTGAAGACTCATATGGAGTCCGACTTCATAGGGGGTCAGGAGGCTTAGAGGGAGAGTTAGTCACTCAGTGGGAGCCAACCTTCAGGTCCAAGTGGGAGAGATGCATCTTCTAATACTGTCAGGAGGGTGGCATGGGTTGAGATGACCAGACATGAGGTTTAGAGGTAGGAGGCCTCTAGGAGTTGTGTGACCTCCATGGAGGATCCATTTGTTTCAATAGGTCTTGCTACAATGATAGAGGAGGCAACCAATCAGGAAGCCCGGAGAGTCGGATTTGCTTCAGTCATAGAGGGAGAAGCTAATGATGTAGATTGGACAACATGATTTTCTTCAGTGATAGAGGGAGAAAATAGTCAAGAGGATTGGAGTGTATCTATGGTAGAGGAGACATAGTCACTTATAGTGTGGGAGACAAAGCTACTTCCAGGTGATTGTGGAGTGTGGTGAGAATACCTCCCTCACTAAGAGGGACTGTTGATTTTTGTAGGTTTTTGCATGTATTCTCATGTGCCATAAGTGTTGGGCATGTGGAAATCATTGTGGGCACCACATTACACTCTTAGTTTGGAGAAAAACATCATTGGAACGAAGCTAGAGATTCATGGTTTTGGTGGTGGGATTTGTGGGTTTGTGTTGGGGCTTCACACCCACAAGAAAGTCTAATTTGATGTTGACTTGTGGAGTGACTTCTATGTTGACCCTTAAGACTTGTATATAAATGAGAGAGGTCATTGTGACATTTCAGATGGTAGAGTGTGTAGAGACATGATGGAGTTGGCATAAGTGAGTCTGCACTTGTGCCAAGGAGCTTGGTGATCTCAACAAAGGAATTTCTATAACTCTGGAAAATATGGTCTAGCAAAGAAGAAATTGAGCAAATCGTACAAAAGTGTATGTACATGTTTTCGTACATGTATGTGGGTTGCAGTGGGCACAGTCGCGTATGTACACAGGTTGCAGGAAGGTGAGTCATGTATGTATGTGGGTTGTAGGAAGGTGAATCGTGTATGTACACAGGTTGTAATGGGGATGCCCATGTATGTATGTGGGTTGCAGAAGGAACAATCATGTACATCTATACATGGTTTCTGGGTAGGAGAAGGTTCGTACTTGTTGATATCAGAAGTAGTGCATGTGACATTATCAGGCCGTACAGGTGGTCTACAACAAATTTGTGGGCAGAAGAAATTTCCAAGTATTTGTTGAGGTTTGTTTTTCTAATATTTTTGGTTATTGGAGGACAAGGTTGTCCTCAAATTTTGGTGTATTTGTATTGGCTTGGAGGGGTGTTTTTTCCCTTATAATTTATGAATTTGATAAAGTTACATAACATAAATTTGTGTCTCATGTGTATTGATGATTCATCTACGATCTTGTCTTTTTTGCTGCATATAATTTCAGTCAATAATTTTCAGTGTAAAATTGTTCAGTGATAACAACTAGGTTTTTAATGTTAGCTCACTAAGAAACAATTTTCATATCTAAAAATTAGTCACATAGAGTTTCATGTGAAAATTAACATGGTATTAGAGCTTGGGATTTGAAGAGAAGGGGATCATCCTTGACACACATAGTTGCTACAAGTGGTTGTAGATTTTGTTTCTATTCGGACAGGTCACATGTGACAACTCTAAGAGAGAGTTGTAGCAGTGTTGAGGAGTTAGCTCTGAGAAGGAGATACAGTTATGTTGTAGGTGGAGATAGGTTATATGGTCTCTAGTTTGAGCGGGGAAATCATGCAAATTGAAGAAGCATAAAGTTTATGCTCATATTTCTGTGAGTACAGAAAAACAGGGTCAACTACATGGTCAACCACATAATTACATGTCATTACTATATGAATAGATCTTGTAATGAGAGAATTTATTAGATTTTGGGGAGGCGTATGCTTTTATACAACCCTCTTATTTTTCTGTCATACTTTTGGAGATGAGAGGATTATTCTTCTATATAGTCCTCTGCATTTTTTCATACTCTTATATTGACTATACATGTTGGCTTGATAACAACATGCCATTGTTTCCATCACAGGGGCATTCTTTAGCTAGACATATCCTACTTGAATTATTGTTTTTCTATGGAAGGAGATTATCTGTCATACTCTCAGACTGACTATATGGTGCAGAACCCCTACCTCAGTAGAGGTCTGTGACCACCCGGTCACTGGATCGTTCTTCCCATGTATCGAGTCGGATTAGCTCTTCAATTTCCTCACTGGAATCCTGCGAGGAATCCATAGGTCCTTTAAACTCCATGCATAGACCCTCTAAACAGACCCACGTATATCTTCGTGGACTCCCGATGCTTTCCAAGAATCAATGCAGTGTGAGCACTAACCCTCAGGCTAGGCCCCACCTCCATGCGACCACCGACATGACCACGCTCTTAATGCCAACAAGCGCTACCAGAAATCGGCCTTCGGGATTCCGGTTGCAAGGGACCCTTGCTCCTCTAATCTATGAAACCTGAAATAGGGCTTATGTCCCTTGGTTCCTTCCCTTACTCCTCATCCATACGACCACCCACATGATCACAGGATACCTCCAAATGGCGCGTCACATTTCGCGAATTCAGGGTTTCCAACGCAAAGTGCTCTGACTCCTTGTCCTTAGAAATTCCAAAATGTCGAACCCCGAAAAAGATGGCGGGTGACTAGCTCCTCACTTGAGCTTCATTCACGTGACCCTGTCCTATGGCCGAGGGATAAGATATGGGTACTTCGGGACTTTGCAAATTGTATGGAAAAGTTTCCTTTCTCCTGACCTCCTGAGTGTCGAAACTATGACTCCTGAAAACCTCAGCAGCTATATCGGACGGTCCATGTCTATTTTGATCTGATGGTCCTAGCAGCTTGTCGCAATCTCCCTTCAGGGATTTTGGAACCAATATGCGCACCCTTTCTCTGATGGAAAATTCCCCGAACCGTGCACCCTGATCAACGGTTAACGAGGTCCATTATCCAATGGCCTGGATTCACCCCTGATTTCACGTATCGAGGATTCATGAACCCCAACTCCAAACCACAGTCTGCTCCACCTCCCGGTTGCTGAATTTGCGAAGCCTCCAATGCGCCTGGACCGTTAAGGTCTGCGCAACTCCCACAGATCCGACGGTTATGGCATGATGCCTTACTGTTCTCTCTTTGTGTGTTTGGACACAAATTGAACGGTCCATATCTCTTCTCCAGCGCTAGAATCGACAAAAGTTGTTTCTCCTCCTCCTTAGCTTTGGTTTCTCTCCGGCTTGGAAGATTTTCTCCACTTCGAAGGTCTCGGCCTCCGATAATTTTCCTGCGAGCTCTGATGCTTGGTATCACCTATGTTCTTGGGAAATTGTCCCTCCTGAGTTTTTCGTGCTCAAATCTCTAAGGGATTCGACCCTTTCCTTCTCCTTCAAATGGAGATTGGTGTCCTCCTGGAAACCTCATGCTCAAACACTCCTTGTGCTCTGACTAGCCTTTCGACGGTTGTCTATCAACACTTCACTCGCGTGTTGGCCTGGTGCACTCCTTGCACAGGTCTTTTTCCTCCTTGAGCTTCAACTACTCAGACCTAAATGGTCTCTGTCCCTGTCTCTCCTTGAAGGGATATAAGTGCCCTGTGGCAACTTATGCTCAAGAACTCCTTGTTGAGCCTACAGGGGTGTTCAGTAACCCTGTGAATGTCTTCCCTGTGACTCTCCTCCTTTCCCTAAACTCGAAATAGAGTTCCTTGGTACGCTCTATGCACTTGCTCGATGCCCACCTGGAAGATCTTCACAGAACATTCAAAAGTTCTGCCTTCTCTCTATGCCCTCCTCTGCACAGTCTCGCCTCCAAGGTGTTCAACAACCTTGAGAATTATTTCCCTGGAGTCAATGACTTCCTCTGGTGTTCCCTCTTGGCATGACTTTGCCTGAATTCCGTATAAATTCAGAAGTGCACTCATGCACTGGCCTTCAAAGTCCTCAGTGCTTTGTCATGCAACCTCTTGCATGAATCCTCAAAGAACCAAACGCGAAATCAGTAAACCTGCAGATAGAAAAATCTATCTATCCCTTCAAATGAACATCTAACATACATCTACATCATATCATAAACACATAAAGACATTCATCAACATACACAGAATAACATGCAGGAGAAACTGCTCTGATTGTATTAATATGAAATGCCTCTTTACAATGTGAGCTCAGATTGCAACAGAGTCACAACTTCCTCTCTTCTCCCTTATGTTATGTCTCTATATTCAAACTCTCTCCAAAAATAATATGCTAATATCTTTTTACAAGAAGGGGATCCTCGATCTCTTCCCTCCATCTCACCAACTCTCATAAATTACAATGAATTATATTGAATGGGCCATCTAATCCAAATCGGATCTAGATCCCCATTGACCTGTCAGCCATTAAAGGAAAATCTAACTACAGCCTGCACAAAATCATGGCTTGGCTCTACCATCCTTACAATCATTCAATTACATTAATTCAAATTTGAAATTGGAAAGTGAGAGGGATGTGCCTCTCCTCTCCATTGAACGCATGTTGGGTGTGCTAGCTGGCTGGCGCTTGATGACGTGGAGTGATGCTCCTGCATCATACTCCCCATCTAGAAAAATCATGAGCTCCTGCTCATGAGCTTCCAAGCTCTACTATTGAAATCCACCAGGATCACAAACAGTTCTCTGGAGATGCCCATCCGCTCCATCGCCTTGCTTCTACTGCTTCATCTTCCCTGCTGCTCTTGCAAGATATTTTGTGTTCAGCTTCTCCCTGCTGACAGCTTCCAGTGCTGACTTCAACATCATCTTCTCGATTGCTTCAATTACCTCATCCAACTGCTCCAATGGCTGGCTCTTTGTATGCAGTCCACCCTGCTGCAATTATTCTTTCTCCTTGGTGGGTAGATCTGCTTGATCTCCCATGTTGTCTTTACCTTCTCTTGTGGCATTGAGTTTCCACTTTGCTACAAAATCCAATTCTGCAATCCTATCATTGAGTTTCTTCTCAGCTTCCTTCTCTGACAACTTTGCTTCTACCAGTTCTCCTACTGGTGCATCTCCAGCTTCCTCCAGCTGCTCCTCAGACTGGAATTCTGCATCATCTCCTGCTGCATGCTTCAATCCTGCAATCATCATCTGTTCATCTCCCTGGATGAAATTTTCGAGCAATTTCTCTGAATGCTCTTCTCCCAAAATTTGCATGACTATCTTCTCATGGCAGTCATCTGTTGGTTCAGGATTGTCCAGCCAATCCTCCAAAATTCTCAACTCTATCTCCCACAGAGTGAGTATGTCAAACGTGTGTTCCTCTTTTGCTGGGGAAGATTTTAATGTCTGCTCTATTTCCTTGATAGTCATTATTGGTTGTCCTCCTCCTGTTTTTGCATCGGCAATACAAGTTCTTGCCTCAACTAGGTTGTGTGGCAGGAATACTTTAATTCCTCCAATCATCAAAACACTCTTCTGATCTGTCTCCATCAGCTCTCCTCGCTGGTATGAACTCACATTTGAGCTCATCTTCTCTCCCTTTCCCACCTGAAAATTCAGGATTTATTTCCTGCCCTCCTGGCAGTCTACGAGATCCTCCAATGATCTCATCTCATTGCCCTCCTGGCAACCTGAATTTTTTTCTCCTGCCCTCCTGGCAGTCTTTGAGATCATCCATCGATCTCTTCTTATTGCTCACTTGGAAAATTGGAAGTTCTTCACTGCCCGCTTGGCAGTTTTCGAGATCTCTACTCTATCTCTCTTTCTCCTCCTTATCGCTGATATTTCTCCCAATTTCTAGCTCACAGAAGTGAACCACTTCCTCCGTGTCTCTGAGGCTTTCAACATACCTCAACCACATTCTCAACAACCTTTGCTATCTTCTGGCCAACAATCTCTGAATCATCCATTTTACCTTCCTCCTGATGGTCCATCTGTATACCCAACGTGTTCTTGCATCCTGCTGCATCTTCAATGCAAGCTATTCCAATCTTGCCCTCACCTTAGTGAGTTGTTTGTCCACTTCATATTTTCCCTTCTGCTAGTGGTCCTTAGTTTGACCATTCCTATGGCTTTCAGTAGCCATCTTCATCCTCCTACCTTCCCTTCTGGAAATTCCGCTACTGTCACTCTGCGACTGAGAACACTTCCATCATCTCCTACAGTCCACCCAACTGTACCATTTGTCGCTGCGTATTGCAACAATATTTCCACACAGATCATCAACACTATGTCTTCCTTCAGCTCCTGATGCAACCTAATTGTATCAAACTGTATCTTATTTACTCTGCCTCCCTTTGCTTGAAATCTACAAACAGAAAGTGGCTCTGATACCACTTTGGCGCAGAACCCCTACCTCAACAGAGGTACGCAACATCCCAATCATTGGATCATTCTTCCCCTGTGCGAGCCGGATTAGCTCTTCAATTTACTCACTGTAATCCTGCGAGGAATCCACAGGTACTTTAAACACCATGCGTAGGCCCTCTAAACAGATCCATGTATATCTATGTGCGCTCCCGACGCTTTCCAAGAATCAATGCAGTGTGAGCGTTAACCCTCGGGCTAGGCCCCACCTCCACGCGAGTCGCGACCACCGGTGTGACCACGCTCTTAACATCAACAGGCACTACCAGAAATCGGCCTTCGGGATTCTAGTTGCAAGGGACCCTTGCTCCTCTAATATTTGAAATCCAAAACAGGGATTTTGTCCCTTGGTTCCTTCCCTTACTCCTCATCCATATGACCACCTGCATGATCACAGGCTAGCTCCAAATGGCGCATCACATTTCAAGACTTTGGGTTTTCCAACGCAAAGTGCCCCGACTCCTTGTCCTCAGAAACGCCGAAATGCCAAACCTCGAAAAATCTTGTAGGTGACTAGATCCTCACTTGAGCTTCATTCACGTGACCCTGTCCTGTAGCCGAGGGCCAAGCTATGGGTACTTTGGGACTTCACAACTTGTATGGCAAAGGGTCCTGTCTCCTGACCTCCCGGGTGCCGAAACTCTGACTCCCAAAAACCTCGACAGCTATATCGGACGGTCCAGGTCTACTTTGAACCGACGGTCCTAGCAACTTGTCGCAATCTCCCTTCATGGATTTTGGAACCAATGTGCACACCCTTTCTCCGGTGGCAAATTCCTTGAACCATGCACCTTGATCAACTATTCATGAGGTCCATTATCCAAGGGCCTGGATTCACCCCTGATTTTCTGTATGGGGGATTCATGAACCCCAACTCCAAACCACAATCTGCTCCAACTCCCGGTTTCCGAATTTGTGAAGCCTCCAATGCGCCTGGACCGTTAAGGTCTACGCAACTCCCGTAGATCCGACGGTTATGGCATGATCCCTTCCTATGCTCTCTTTGTGTGTCTGGACACAGATTGAATGGTCCATATCTCTTCTCCAGCGCCCGAATCAATGGAAGTTGTTGCTCCTCCTCCTGAGCTTTGGTTTCTCCCTGACTTGGAATATTTTCGCCACTTCGAAGGTCTCGGCCTCCGATAATTTTCCTGCGAGCTTTGATGCTTGGTCTCACCTATGTTCTTGGGACGTTGTCCCTCCTAAGTTTTTCGTGCTCAAATCTCTAAGGGATTCAAACCTTGCCTTCTCCTTCAAATGGAGATTGGTGTCCTCCTGGAAACCTCATGCTCAAACACTCCTTGTGCTCTGACTAGCCTTCCGACAGCTATGTATCAACACTTCACTTGAGTGTTGGCCTAGTGCACTCCTTGCACATGTCTTTGTCCTCCTTGAGCTCCAACTATTCAGACCTAAATGGTCTCTGTCCTTGTCTCTCCTTGAAGGGATATAAGTGTCGTCTGGAAACTTATGCTCAAGCACTCCTTGCTAAGCCTACAGGGGTGTTTAGTAACCCTGTGACACTCCTCCTTCCCCTGAACTTGAAATAGAGTTCCCTAGTACGTTCTATGCACTCGCTCGATGCCCACCTGGCAGAGCTTTACATAATGTTTTGAAGTTCTGTCTTCTCTCTATGCCCTCCTCTGCACAGTCTCGCCTCCAAGGTGTTCAACAACCTTGAGACTTCTTTCCCTGGAGTCAATGACTTCCTTTGATGCGCCCTCTTGGCATGCCTTTGCTTGAATTTCGAAGAAATTCAGAAGTGCACTCATGCACTGGCCTTCAGAGTCCTAAGTACTCTGTCATGCAACCTCTTGCATGAAGCCTCAAAGAACCATACACAAAATCAGTAAACCCACAGATAAAAAAATCTATCTATCCCTGCAAATGCACATCTAACATACATCTACATCATATCATAAACAAATAAAAACATTCATCAACATACACAGAATAACATGCAGGAAAAATTGCTCTGATTGTATTAATATGAAATGCCTCTTTACAATGTGAGCTTGGACAACAACAGGGTCATGACTTCCTCTCTTCTCCCTTATGTTATGTCTCTATATTCGAACTCTCTCCAAAAACAAGATGCTAAGATCTTTTTACAAGAAGGGGCTCCTCGAGCTCTTCCCTCCATCTCACCAACTCTCATAAATTACAATGAATTACATTGAATGGGCCATCTAATCCGAATCAGATCTAGATCCCCATCGACCTGTCAGCCATTAAAGGTGACTTTAACTATAGCCTGCGCAAAAGCATGGATTGGTTCTACTAGCCTTACAATCATTCAATTACATTAAATTCAAATTTGAAATTGGAAAGTGAGAGGGCTGCGCCTCTCCTCTCCATTGAACGCGTGTTGGGTGCACTGGCGCTTGATGACGTGGAGTGATGCTCCTACATCACTATACTTTTGAATTTTATAATAACATCCCATTGTTTCCATCACAAGGACATCATTTGCTAGACATCCTACTTGAATTATTGTTTTTCTTTGGAAGGGGATTTTCCTTCGTATTAAAAAAAAATGAACATTGAATATTTATATAAAGGCCTACTAAATACCAAAATAGGTTATAGGTGTTGCCTCATAAAACTGCAATTCTTGTGGTAAATCCTTAAACACAAGTGCAACCTTGGGGGTACTCAAGAGAGTTTCCCACTGTCACCATAACATCTGTCTTCTATCTTTATGTCAGTTTTCCTTCAAGACAAAATGAGTATCACTAAGATAGTATTGCTAAAGTTTATGCAATGAAACTCAAGGTGAAATGGAGAAATTAATTTTAACAATTTTTTTTACTATTTAGGTGTTGTAAATAAGGTGATGGGTGGTCTAGGACTAGAGCCAATCCATTGGGTAAGTGGAGTAAAAAACATAAACTATGGGGGTTGTTTTCATATTCCATTAAGAGCTAATGAAACTAGAACAAACAAGCTACTACACTCCTATTTCATTGTCTGTTAATGCAAAACATGGTTTAAAAAAAATAAATGGAGTAATTCCAAATATGCAAGAGGGTGTGTCTACACTAGATAATGTAGATGGAAGGCAACTTTTAATGAATAAATAAGACATCCATTGACATATCCAACAATAAAAAATAAAGACATATGAAAGGGGAATAATCCACGGTTAATATCTTTTTAATAAGGAATGATGGTTATCCATATTATTTCATCCCTTTAACACATTTGATCAAAATGGATCAAATGTCAAGAATATGTATTTATAAATATATAACACAAAACATTATACCTCACAAGATAAGTCCTCAACTTGCATTTCCTTCAATGTCTTCAACTAATTTCCAAGAGGGATCTCCCAAAATCCAACCATCCTAAAAAAATGGAGAGAGTAAATCCTTATATAGATTTGAGCTTAATCTTGTCATATAATAAAATACTATTAGTGGAATTTATATCTAGTTTATTCTCTTAGAAAATACTAAAAGGATTAAAATGTTACAAAATAGGGCCACTCAATACCAAAATCCCTTGGAATAATGAGGCTACATGAGTGAGAGTGCCACTTGTTGTAACACACTCAACCTCCTAACCCTCTCTTAGGCTGGTGGGGTGTTAAAATTTTCCTTCTCAATTCAGTGCGTGTCTATATCTAAAGACCCTAGATGGATTCTACTCTCCAATAGATTTCTAACGACTATAACCATACCCAAATCCGATATCTAGATATAAAGTTACAACCTCGATAAGTTTTCAAGATCTCATTGATGAATCCGCCTCACTACCACGTGGCTTCCATGTGGCTCCTTACCACTTGTTCCATCCGACGTTGTGCCAACGTGGTGTCGATGTGGCACCTACCCCCTGGCTCACCACTCAATGGTTCCGACTTCACAAAACCTTCTTTCGTCATTGTCGAGGTCTATCTCCCACGAGATATCATTTATCAAAATTTTCTCGTTCCAACAATGATCACTTTGACAGTTCCAATCCTTAGATCTGACGACCCTCAGGTTCCGACAGTCAATGATTCAGATTACGTCGATGACTCCATATTACACGATGGATAACTCCCATGTTGTTGATCTCTTCTATGGTGAACGGGTGGGGCATGAACAGATCCACGATTGAGATTTCATTTAGCCTTTCTATCATCCAACAACTGTCATTTACCCCAATCCCTTTTCGTCGTCGGTTCATTATCCATACATTACTCCAGGTCCCTACTCGCCAACCTCCAATGATTGTCTGGGAGCTAATGACATATGTATCCAACAGTCTAGATTGTAATTGAATACCTAATGGATCTCAGCCCCTACGAGACCACTCTCATCCCATCAACCATTCATTTTGTGACATTTGTCACCCCGTAGAGGCATGATGGCACACCGCGTCGTCATGACATCATCATCCCCTTTTTTCACTTAAATGGAACCTATGGTAATCTATGGCTTATTATTCAATCTCACCCTTACATCGATCAACAACTCTCGTTCTTGTTCAAAATATTTGTTGTTGTCAGTGTTCTTTGGAACCATCTTCCAACTTCGCCAACCTTTATACCCCGAAAACGATGTGACTGGTACCAATGGTAGAGATCTCACCGAAGTCACTCCCAACAAATCAACAATCCTCATCTTATCTCTAAGTCCTCGTTGTCGTCGAACTTCACATAAGTCCCGAAACTCGATCGCTCTCAATGACAATGCATTCCTCGATGAAGGGATGAGATCTACTTTCCCTACCAGATCGACGCATGTAAAATTCCCTGACTCAACACAGGGTCTTCTACTGGGTAACGCTTCGACTTCGAGACTTAGCCAATTTTTAGGGTTCTATAAGATCTTACTAGACCTCCAGGATTTCAGAGCCTACTCTAATACTACCAAAGACTCCCTAACTTCGTCAAGAGGAATTTTCTTGCATATCTTGCAATATTTCCACTTAAAACAAGTGATATTCCCGGGTCTTAAATTTTATTACCCATACAGGTACCTCCCAAACTCTAAGTCCTATATGACATCTTCCAAATTAATATTTTTTCCATGTCCTACAAACTTTCCTCTCAAGGATTAGGGATATCTCCCTTAACACCAGGTGCTCAAATCCCCACATAGAACTTCAGATGCCAAGGTACCCAAATCACTCTCTGAGTGAAGGTTTTGTACATATCTTGCAGGATTTCCTCCAAAGATGCAAGGTCACCAGGGATACATACTACCCCTACATATTCAATTTCATGATTTAGCAAATTAAGTAATTACTACTGCTAGTACATTCTATTTTACTCGGGAATTTATTTCGTCATTTACAAGCATTCACATTTCCCAATTATTCAAACAAAAACTTGTTTAAGTCATTAACACACACCAACAGATCACACTAAATACTTATCTATTTTGGGAAAGTGACTGCAACCAACTGACTGAGAGAGGATGCCTTTACTCCCAACCTTAGGCCACATTGTAGAGTGCCCTCCTATAGTATGCCACCCCCATGCCAAGCCATGATAACACAAGGGAATGATTCAACTAGTATTTCCAACTCAAATGATCTAGAAAGGTTACTCTCCTTCCTCCACTGACAACAATAGAAGTTTCCCCCTTCCCACTGAGCTAAGGGCTTCCACAAGTTTATCAGATAGTTTATCAACTAGATTTCCTCTGCATGAGGGAGCCCCTTGTCTACTATACAATCCCTCGACGACCTCCCATTATCAGTGTTGATTTATGTCAAGTAAGTACCAACCCACTACTCTTTATTTCTCTAGTATGTATCTAGGTCTCCTCTATTTCAAGGTGATCATCATTAAATTGTACAACCTTCCTATTTTATTCAAGGAAATCTCTCTGACTTCTTCCTTTCTTTGATTCATGCTAGTGAACGTCCTTTTTCACTGCACCCTTCATATGTGAGCTCGTAGCTCATGTGATCTTTCTTAGAGAATTTTACTCTATTTGTTGCGTGCTTTGTTCTTTCCAATACCACTCTCGATGACTAATTGTTCTATATTTTGCCTTTGCTTCTTTCTCCATGTAGAAGTCCCTCACCCTCTTCTCTGTTATTTGTATGTATGTCCGGTGATGTTTTTCACCTTTGGTATCTTCCTTTCCAATCCTTTGGATTCTTGTGGCTTCTATCAGACCTGTCTTCTAAAGTCTGAATCCCTGTAGGGGTAATTCGTGGTGTCCTAGACTTCAATTCATTCAATCAACCCTTTCCTTCTCCAAGAGACCAAACTGTCAGTAGATATTAACTACCTCAACCACCGATCTGACCTCCATAATTGGTCACGTGGTTTCCTACTGATCTGGGTACACTGGTAGGTGTGATTTCATGTTTGTAAGCATAATCTAGCTTGCTAATAAAACTTCCCATTTTCTTCACTGAAACATCTCAGCTCCACCTCACCAACCCACTTCATCAATTCCGCATGTGATATCGTGGCTAGTGTTGGTTTGATCTCTTGGGATGACCCAGGTTCTAACTATACTATTACCAACATACCCTTATACCATCGGCCCTTCTGGATACCAGAAGGAAACAAAGAGTGCACTACGTAGTCTCACCCGAGATGGATTCTATGGGTGGTCGCAGGACTCAGATGTATGCAACCCTGGGATGGGATGTGTATCTCTCAGAGAAATTTAACCTACTTATTGTTAGCCTTCAAACCCTCATTAGATATTATTCCAGACCATTGTCACAACTATTATAATAGGACTCCATTAACCATTATAGCTGCATGTTTTCAATGACAAGCATTTATCTACTATAAGAAAATATTTTGATATAAACACTTTCTATAACATTCATTTAATTAGATCCATTCTGCATATTCCATTAGTTGATTCTTAACACACAGTACTATTTCCTTTATCATTTAACATGTTCATCATAACCCTACTAAAGAAAATACAATTAGAAACACTGCATACATTCGCACAAAACACAGATATACTGTGGTTCACCCCCCCTGGGGCTACGTCCACAAATATTTGTCGCTTGGGCTGTTTATTCATCTTCATGAAAAATCTAGTGTTGTGCACTGTACAATTCTTCCACCCTTACATTCGAACTCCGCATATTGCTCAAGTATATCAACAAGACCTTCTACTCAACCAAAGGAACTATTACAATATCAATAATACACACACCAACAATACTTACCAACCATCTCATGGTCCTAATACATTCTACTTATAAACAACTAGGACAACACCCTTACAAAAACCCTAACCCTAAGCATATTAGGTTTTTCCACTTTCTCCTTGACTTAATCTTGGCTGTTCCATGATCCAACCGTTGCTCCAAGTCGGCGCTTGTCCACTTTTCAACTTCTCCACAATAGTTTGTCCACTTTGTAACTGCTTTTCTTTGTACTGCTTTTTCCTCTTTTTTCGATGCTTCTTTTCCTCTATTTCCGACACACTCAATTATTTTTCGACGCTGCTTTGATTCCTTCAAAACTTCCTTGATTCTTACCAAAATTGGTTAACGCCAACATGCCCCCAACACTGACATCATGACTCATCCTGAGTCACTCACAGACTCCTGCATATTTTAATGCATGTGCCAGTGCTTCATACACCTCTGCTATATTTTGGCATTGCTCCTTAGCTTGGTCTCTTTTCTCCGTCATGCCTTCCACCATATGCTTGATGAATGGAAGTGTCAATATATCTCCCCCCTTCAAGCCTATCTGTTCTATATGAATTTTCCCTACATCGATATCCATGACCAACTGCTCATCCTTTTCGTGCAGGGGATCCAACTGAGCCCGTCTTGCAATTTTCTGCGCCTACATTGTTTTCTCCTCTGCTTGTAGGCTCTTCATTTCTGTCACAATCTTGATTTTCTCGGGTAGTGAAATTTTCTTTTGTCATTGTTTTAGATCTTCCATTACTGCATATAGTTTATCTTCCCTTCCTTGCAGGTCTTGCAAGTTCCCATCTTCTAAGAGTTGTGTCCATAGTTGGGCGCTCTTCTCTAACAACTCTGTTATTCTTTGTATTGCATGTGCTATGATTTCTAGATATGTTGTTGCGTCTTTCTCTCGTTGCACTCTAACTTCTAGAGGAGTAGTGGGTATTGCGCACTCCTCCAAATCCTTTATTTGGTCTTTGTACTACTCCAAGGCCTGTGCTATTTTCCTTGTATTTTCTTCAGTAGATACTCCCTCTGAGTCTACACTATTTGGGATGTTTCGAAATACTGCGCCAATGTACTTCTCCATCTCCTCTATTTTTTGTTGCGCTATCTTATTTTCCTATTCTTCTTGGCTGATTACTTCCTTAAGTGTGATATTTTCCTCCTACGCTATTTGTAAGTTTGTCACATCAGACCTTTCCCTAGACTGAATTTATTTCATGACACTAATCTATAATTTATACAATGTCTTTGTTAGGATCTTGGGCAATACCAAGTCCAATGTCTTAATGTCCTTCAACGACTTATGTGTTGTCTCCTCATCGATGAACAACATCTTAGGTGTTATGATAAATTTTACACTCCCCTGCGTTGTGATCTGGACTGTTTTTCCCGCTGTCACACCTTCCATAGTCTTCACTGGTGTGTCTTTTTGTTGCTGCTCTGCCCTGATTTTTAATTGCTCTAGCTCAGTCTTTACCTCCTGCACTTGCTCAAAAATTGAAGCCCTATTCTTCTCAGCATTCTCCCACACCTTTGACAGTCGATCTTCGACTGTTGTGGCTACCAGTTCCACATCATTTATTTTCAATGATGTGTGCATTGGTGTTTTGTGGGCCTTCGCCTTCTTCCTGGATCCACTTGCTTTCTCCCATGTTATCTTCTTTTGGGCGTCTGATGGCTCAGATGCCTCTGGCATCTGTGTATCCATGCCTGTATCCTTCCCAAATTCTTCCTCCATGGGTATGTCTTGTGTCTCCATTTTTGCTTCTTCTGTGCACACCTGTTATGTTGTTCCTCTTGGTGCCTTCTCTATGCGAGGTGGATCCCATGTAGAACCACACTGTGATTTCTTCTATGTCCTACTTTTCTTTCGTATGGGGTTTATTCCCCCCACTGGACTTTGTGTTGTCTTCTTCTTCTTACTATCACCATTTTTTCATGTCTGTTGCACGAGGACTGTTCGGTCCTACGTTTGAGTTTGTACTTTTGGCACTGTTTTGGTATTACTGTCACTTTCCATTCCTCAGGCCACTCCTGGACCTCCATCTATATGTCCTACTTCGTCACACAGTATCTCATATTTATCCACTCCCTGTATGGGTCCCTCTTCACCTGCACCCACATGTTATGGCGCGATGCTTGAAAATTTGTTGTCTGTCCAAACTCCTGGACAGTCTCTGGGGAAATCCTCCATGTGTCAACTAAGCAGTTCTGGATATCCAGCAAGTATAGAGAGAATACATCATTGTTTATTTTCTTCTCCTTTGGGTCTGTTGTGCTTCTAAGAGACGTGTAGCAGGTTGCACCACACTTTCCTATTCTCTGCAGGAACAAATTATATGTCGATTCTTGCCATCCTACAAGTGCAATGAGGATGAATAACCATGAGTAGTGGAACTTAGAGCCCCAATCATGTGTGTCCTTGCAATCCTCCAAGAAATAATTAAGTAGATAAGGGGCCTAGCTCATCAATATCCCCTTCGCGCACTGCACTGGAGCTGCTACCACTCTTGTTGGTACTTCCTCCTTTCTACACTTGCGCATTAACTTGCACCCTAGTAGCCTTGTAGCAAATCTCGTCGCAAGATCATTTATTTCGTTGATCCTGATTCCCCTATTTCCTCTCTTTGTGCCATATTTTGCCTTGATTTCTTCAGAGATGGATTGTGCTTTAGTTTTATCCTATAAGTACTAATCTAGCTTCTCCCCATCTGTGGGTAGCCCAGTGATAACTATGATCAAGTCAACATTGATAGGCACTGGCCTATCCATCCAAAACATTCCTCCATGCACCCTTGCTAGGAGTTGCTTCACGCATCCATTGATTTCTTTATCATGCCCAAAGTGTGGTATATCCAACAAATTCATGATCCCTGTATTGTAGAGCCCCATAATCCACTGTGCAGACTTCAACAATGACGTGCCTGATGGGCCCTCTCCTCTATTCTCCATATAGTTATGTTGCACAAAATATGGGAATTTGACTGTGTTATCCACGTCATGATCGAAGTATTTCAGGGTGTCTACTCCTCCCACCATCTCATCGTTTTCCTTTAATCCCTCTAGAATTTTTGGAATTACTATTGCCAATTCCACATGTGTGTGTGATATTCCTTGTGCACTTTTCTTAGCTCATGCCTTCTTCTTCCCTTGCGGGGACAACACCTCGACCTTTGGTATTCCCTAGTGATATGTTTCATACTCTTCTTCTGGTTCTAATCCATGTTGCATGGAATCTGTGGCATGTTCACCCTGTTGTGTCCCTTTTCCCCTGGATGTGTCAGATTCTGTCATCTCCATGTCCTCCTTAGGCTACCCAACCTTCTGTGATATGTTTCGTTCTTCCTCGACCTACATGTTGTGTGGCTCATATTCCAGTGTATGTATCTCATCCACATCCACGACTATGAGCATGTCTTGCGTCCATGTTTGTTTCAACTGAGAACTACTTCTCATGTTTTTCCTGACCCTGCTCAATGCTCTAATGTGTGGTGGTGACATCTTGTTAAGATTCATATTGTTGATATAAAATTCTCAACCCGCTCTCCCAAATTCTCACTCTCTCACACTTATACTTCGCTCTCCATTCTTCTCCTTAGAGAAAAAACAAAAATGACCACATTTCCCCCCCTTTTATGACTTTATAGTGGGACAGAGAAATGAAAACTATTCTGCACTGATAGTTTTCACTTTTTCCTGTGTGCTCCACTTTTGTACTTGTCAACTATTTTCCAGTGTGCAATGTCTTCAACACCGGTTTTTCTAGCAGTGCACTGTTAATTCCAAAAAGAACCTTCTATATTCTCATGGATTTTTTTCTTTCTCTTCTAACATCTACTATATACAATATGTAGAATCATACATTCTCTCTATGTTTTCACCTCAGGTTGTTAGGTCGACTGTCTTGATACAACTTCAGTCGATTTCCATTCACCAATCCTCTGAGATTCTTCCATGCAAGATCTTTCAGTTGCACAACACCTCCATTTTTTATGGCCTCTACCTAATAAGGCCCTAACCAGTGAATCTTGAATTTACCAGGGTGTTTTAAATACCTGTTTCCATAGAGGAGAACTATATCTCATTCCTTAAAAATTTTCTTCTTTATGTGCCTATCATGCCAAGATTTGTCCTTTGCTTTCTGTACTTCCTGGTGGAAGCCTGCTAAAATTCTGTCTTCTTCCAACTCCATCAACTGATCCAATCTTTCCTGTGTAACACCTTCTTATGTCATATCGGTGATTGTTGTAATGCACAGACTAGGTACTAAATAATCCAATGGAACCACTGCTTCCTGCCCATAAACTAGTCTGAATGGTGTTTGTCCTGTAATCTTCTTGCATGTATTCCTGTAATCCCATAATATTGTTGATACCTTCAAATCCCAATCATCCCTATTCACATTGCAAATCTTTGTCAATGCATTCTCTAGAATCTTGTTAAAATCTTGTACTGTACCATTTTCCTGGGGATGGTAAGGTGTGCTCTTTTGATGATCTATCTCAAATTATTTTTTCATAGATCTGATTGTATTGTTAATGAAATGGGTTCCCTAATCACTCAACAAAATTCTAGGACATCCAAATCTGGTCACCACATTCTCAAAGAGAAATTGTGTTGCAATCCTTCACTGGGGTTGCTTTTTCCCATCTGGTTAAGTATTATGTCGCAGTGATGATGTATCTAGCTCCCAATCTCCTTGCTGGTGGGTTAATAGGTCCAATGAAATCCACAACCCATTTATCAAAAACCTGTAAAGTTACTTGGGGCATAAGTGGCATTTCATCCCTTATGGATGGTTTTCCCACCCTTTGATAGACATCGCAGGTCTGACAGTATTATTTTGCATCCTTATGTACTGTAGGCCACCATAATCCTACACACAACACCTTATGTGTTGTAGGATTTCCTGCATAGTTCCCTCCATCTATGCCTTCATGTGCTTTTTCTAACACCATGGAGATTTCATGCTCCATCACACATCTTCTCATAATTCCATATACACCTAACTTGTATGAATGACCTACAATCAGTTGATAGTCTGCAGTGTGCACTACCAACTATTTTTTCTGTGCGACAGTAAATTCCTTGGGAGCCATTCTTGTGCTAAAAAATCCAACAATGTCTGCAAAATAATCATCAACAATCTCAACAGAAAATAAGTTAGCATCAAGAAAATTCTCCTCCAAGTTCCTTGGCTCCTCTCCATTAGTAATTCTTGACAGATGATTTGGTCCTGCATTCAACATCCCTAGTTTTACTATGATTTCAAAATCAAATTCCTGGAACAATAACAACCATCTACAGATCCTGCCCCCCAACACTAGATTTTTAACTAGGTACTTCAATGCGAAATGATATGTAAACATCTTAAAATGTTGACCCAATAAATAATGTCTAAACTTCTCTAAGGCATATACCATAGCCAAACCTTCCCTTTTTGTAGTATTATAGTTCTGCTCAGACTCAGATAACTTTCTACTAGCAAAAGATATTGGGTGATCAATGTCTCCTTCGCCTGGTTGTGTCAAAACTGGTCCAAGTGCAATGGATGAAGCATCCACATGCACATGAAATTCATTTGTCCAATCTGGAAAGATCAAAATTGGTGTTGTCGCCATCTTCTCTTTCAGTATGTCCAAGCTCTCTAGGCATTCATCATTCTACTGAAACCTGATGTCTTTCTTTAGTAACTTCTCCATGGGCACAACAATCTTTGCATAGCCCTTTATGAATTTCTTGTAGTACCATGTGTGGCCCAATGTTTCTCTCAACTGGCACATTGACTTTGGTGGTGGTAAATTGACAATAACAACAATCTTTGCAGGGTCTACTATCAATCCATGTTTTCATATAATGTGTCCAAGTAGGATTCCATATGGTGTACTGAATATGCATTTATTAATGTTCAATTAAATCTTACATTTACTACATATCTCTAACATTAACCTCATAATTCTACATGGTCCTTCAACAAACTGAATATTGTCCAATCATCCAAATAAACTTCTAAAAATTTATGTATAAAATACTTGAATGCAACTACTACTACTCTGGAAAATATGTCTGGTGCATTCTTTAAACCAAATGACATTACTGTGTACTAATATGACCCCCACTTTGTTGCAAATGTGGTTTTTTACCTGTCCTCCGAAGCAATTCTGATCTGATGGTAACCTAAAAATTCATCTATGAAAGAGTATACTTCTGGTCCTCCCACATTCTCTAACACCTCATCTGTAAATGGAGTAGGAAAAGGATCATGTAGGAATGAATCATTTAATTTCTGCAGATCCACACATATCCTGATCCCTCGAGTCTTCTTTTCCTGGACCACCATTGGACTAATCCACTTTGATTCTTCCACAAGCTCTATGATTCTCGATTCTAGGATTCTGTCAATTTATGCCATAAATTTCTGCTTATAGATGGGGTTCAATCTATATGGTCTCTATCTAATTGGTCTTGCATCTAGTCTGAGGGGTATCTTCATTTCTCCAAGTTCTCCTGCTACCCCTTTCATCTCTGAAAATGTGGCTGGGAATAAATCACTGTATTCGCGCAATAATTCCGTTATTTTTTCCATTGTTTCATTATCCCAGTAATCTCCAATGCTGGCTATCTTGGGCTTCTCTTTAGTCCCAATATTGACCTTTTTAATCTTCATAGGTGCAGTAAATTCTTATGATTTTAATTGGGATCCTTCCAACCCTCTTTCTCCTTCCCCTTCTACTATATGTATGTCACATGGGTTGTCTTCTACTTCCGCATCCTCTGCAACCTGATAACAATAAAATAGTTGTTCAAGTGTTTCTTTTATGTAATCTATGTCTACTGTCATTGTATCTACCCCATACTCTTCAAATGTCTTCTTTTTTATCCTCTGTAATGCTAGATCCACCCATGGATTCTCACTTTCAAATGAAAAAGTCTTAATAAAGTTTTGTTGCACTGTGTCCCAACTCACAGTTTCTCTACGTAGTTCCTGCTCTTTGTTCCAATTACTTGGTATTCCTTCTAATGTATGAATAAAGTAATGCATCCATTCCCCTAGTGGTACCAATCTCCAATTAGTGACACAATCATTTATGTGATGTCTCGGGTTCCCTCTTCCATCATACTTCTATAAGGGTCTATCCTACTGACTCCTACCAAATCTTATGTGCATCAGTCGTTTATAATGATACTAGCCCTGAATTACCTCCTTATGTGCACCCCACCATCGTGTAGGTATGTCCATTAATTCTATATCCAACACTAATAATATCTGACCATCCAAAACCTCTGATTCAAACTCTGTCAGGAAGTTTTCTAAATTTTCCTCTTCAGTAAATATGGGAAATTGTCTTACTTCTATCCCAACCCATCTTACTATGCGTGTAACTCTAGCACACCTCCTAGTAGAGATTTCATGCAATCTTTGTTGCTAGTTTTCTACTCCATTATTTGAATCTGCATGTCAGAATTGATACTCCTCCAACTGAGTACTCCATCTACAGTTGGATTCACATAGTATTCCTCTTACACAGTAGTTCTATACAATTGGTTTACATCATCCTATAGAACACTGTCAGGCACAGGTTCTACATATCTTCCACAATATGAGGGATCTAAAGGTGCTACTACCCTAAAGTTCCCAGCTTCAAATATCATCTTTATAGTATTTAAATTAATTATGGCATGATTATCAAAGGCCCAATCAATTCCCAATAGTGATGGAAATGGTATAGACTCATCCACCATATCCATTACTTCAAAGTTTGTTGTGGTGTGCACACCATCTAGATCCACTGTTGTATTCTTAAATCTACCTATGGGAATCACTCTATGTTGGTTTGCTAGCTTCAATTGAATATTGGAATACCCCAGTGTAGGTTCTCCCATTTCTTCCCAATTCTTCTTTGGAAAAATGTTGACTTATGATCGTAAGTCCAGGATAACATTTCCCATGTTAAAGTCTCTTATATTTTCATTCAATATGAACTCTCTGCTACTTATTTTCTGTTTATGGACCTGATTAATCTTCTTTGGTTTTGTTCCTATCCCTTCTTCTATGTTATATTTCTCAAGCATATTTTTAAACAAATCCATGGCATTCTTATCATTAAGTAATTTAAAGAAAGATTCCAGGAAATTCTTTAAGTCACTTACTTTCTCTATTTTCTCTCCTTTGTAAGTATGATCCAAATATTGAGGCATATAAAAAATAGGAGTATCATACCTCTATGTAGTGTTTGATGTGGAGGCTTCATTCTCCTTCAGGAACTCCTTCTTTGCTTCCTTGAAAGTTTCATTTTCCTTCTTTGCATCAAATTGTTGTTGTGGCTGAGTGTTATTCTGAATCCAACAGTGAGATTCCTTCTTCTAATCATGTGCATCTGCTCCTGTCTTCACTCCTCCTCTAGTCATTATATTGATGTTCCTCACGGGATCCTTTATTTCTACAACAATCCATTGAAAATTTGAGTTATTTAGATTCCTCTTCTCCTGGATCTTTGTCATTAACTTCGGGAAATATTTTGTCACGTGATCTATTACGTGACAATAAATACATGTTGTTGTTGGTTGAGGACAATCTCTAGAATAGTGTCCTTGTTGTTGACAATTATGGTAGATAATAGGCCCTCTGCTTCTACCCATTCCTCCTCTTCCTCTGCCTATGAATCCTCCTATGTCCCCCTGTGGACCCATGTTCTGTTGATGATACTGTGGTTCCTTATTATACTGCAGAGGTTGTTGAAACTGTGGCACCGTGCATTGCCAAAATGTGGCGCAATCTATCCTGTCATCAACTCATCCTGCATCATGTATGCATATGAGGTTATTTCCTTCATTAACTCCAAAGTTCTATAATTTTTGTCTTCATTCCCCATTGATTTACAAAAGTTACAGAAAGTACTCTCAGATTATGTCTTGTACTTCTTCATCAGAGGGCAGTGATAAGGATCATGCCCATGTGTCTTTCATATTTCACACCAAGGACCTCCTGTAGGAAATGGATTTGGTATCCTTAATTGTAGGTACTATGCAAATGTCAGACACCCATTCTTGTGATGTACCTCTGATCTGCACATGGTACAACACATTGCTTCTCTTTTCTCCCTATTCTTATTATGGTTTAACTGCATTGTTAGGTTCTTCAGGTCTTCCTTTAGCTCCTCTATAGTTGGAACTGTCTGTTTATATTGATTCTCCTCTAACTTCATCACTGCTTGTAGTGCCTCTAACTAGTTTTGAAATTTTTGTTGTCTCAATGGATATTTGAAATGTGGTAATAGAAAATTTATAAACAATTGTCTGTGCTACATGTCAGAAATGGGATACTTCAATTTACCTTTCAATGTCTTGAAATTCTGATCAATGTCCCATACAGATTCTCTTGGTTTTTGTATAACCTCAATAATCTCATTCATAAATTGATCCTCTGATTTTGGCCTCTGAAACTCATTGATCAGTGCCTGTTTGATCTCTACTACTTTTCTTGGCACACCCTGTGGATTTCTTACTGCTAGGTTAATGTACCAATCCAATGCGCAGTTTTTGAATGTTATTTCTAATTGTGCTACTTTTGTTGCCTCATCAGTGATTATTTTTGCTTCCCATATTCGCTCACACATGAATATGTTCTTCGTTGGGTCTTTTGTTCCATCCCCATGGAACTCTAGTAATATTATCGTTGGGTCTACCCCTGTCGTTGTGGAATGTGATGTACCTACTCCACACGGTACTACTATTTGTGTACTATTGTTCAGACTTGAACTCCCACTGGTATTGTTACTGGTATTTCCACTTGTACCACTGCATGTATTGTTGTTGGTACTTCCACTTGTACCCTCACCTCTATTCTAATCTCCTATATTCCTCTGTCCTTTAGTCATTGGTCCTCTAAACAACTCTTTCTTTGTTGATGTGTTAATCGTACATGGGGTTATAGGTTCTACATTGATTCAGATCTAGATAGGGGTATCTACTTCCTCATTAGATCTCTCTCCTCTAGTATTGATCTCATATGTGGTGCACGATATTTCTTCAATCTGCTCCACAGCACAGAGATCCTCTACCTCTTCTTCATCACTCTCCAAGCCTTCCCTCTCGGTTATTGCTCTTTTCTTCCTATTAAGCTTATATTGGTAGGGTATGCCACTGCGCGTCGTTCATGCCTTCTGCATAATTTAATGGATCTCATATTGATCCATCATAATAGGATATTTCTCTTTACGATGCTCTTCTCTATCCATTTTCCCCTCCATCTCATACCTTCCTCATGTTTCCCCTAACTCTGTTGGAAGATTGGTTGTTGTCATTGATGTCAACCCTAGTCATGGGTTTTGGACCACAAGATTGATGAAGGTATTTGGACATGAAGGAAAATGGACATGCAGATACAACACCCATGGATGGATAGTATACATCATGTTGTTTCCGGTGGTATGTGGCACGTCACATGGATCCTCATGGTTGAGGAGAAATGAATTTTTGAAGATGACAAAGTGAATTGAAAAAGGAAGTACATGTAGGCCCTGAAGATAATTAAAGAAAAGAATTACAAAATAAGAAAGTGTCAGGTCGACCATAATGTTAAAATAAAGTGACATAAATGGTATAAATAAATATCATTGTACATTCGTTTGATACACAATTCAAATTTTAGAGGAAATCAGAAGAAAAGAAGGCCGAATTTCAAGGGAGGTTGAAGTCTTTTGGTGATGTGTTCCAAGGTATGTTATTTTTAGGTCATCTTACCATTTTTTCTATAAATTTATTTCTAGAACGAATCAGATGGTGAAATTGTTATGGTATTGAGAAGACATATCAAGGTACATGTGGTAAAAATTTCAGCTCTTGATTCGCTATAATTATGGAGATACACTTTGTGGAAGATAGGGTTTGTGACCAGTCCTGAAGCTAGTCAATAAACAGGTGTTCTGGGTAAAACAATCATAACTTATTCAGAAAGAATCCAAATGACGTGGAAAAAAATTCATTGGAAAGAGTATGGATTGTAGTTTCTTTTGTGTGAGTTTTAGAATCGGATGTTAAATATTGAGCACGGGGCATTTGGTACAAGTTCAGTATTTTGAATAAACCAGAATTGAACAAGGTCTACCATTCTCTCTATAACTTATTTTTGGGGAGGATTCAAGGAGTGAAACCTGGAGGAGTTTTAGAGAATACATTGAGTAATATTATCTACAGTATCAGAGTACTCTAAGAATTGAAGAATTGCAGAAATTGAAGAAGTCTTAGGAAGCATTATCAGGTTCTATGTGATGATTGGTTGATGGTGATGATTTAATGTAAAGCTTTATTATCTCTCATATATTATTGGGTGGAAGGAAGGGGAAAGGATGGAGAGTTCAAATATCTCTTGATATTGGAGGATTGTAT
>ML785616.1:93944-106487 GCA_009831015.1 Picea engelmannii | reverse complement strand
TGAGTGTTGCCATCAATGACAAAGGGGGAGATTGTTGGAAGATTGGTTGTTGTCATTGATGTCAACCCTAGTCATGGGTTTTGGACCGCAAGATTGATGAAGGTATTTGGACATGAAGGAAAATGCACATGCAGATACAACATGCATGGATGGATAGTATACATCATGTTGTTTCCGGTGGTATGTGGCATGTCACATGGATCCTCATGGTTGAGGAGAGATGAATTGTTGAAGATGACAAAGTGAATTGAAGAAGGAAGTATATGTAGGCCCTAACGATAATTAAAGAAAATAATTACAAAATAAGAAAGTGTCAGGTCGGCCATAATGTTAAAAGTAAGTGACATAAATGGTATAAATAAATATCATTATACATTCATTTGATACACAAGTCGAACTTCAGAGGAAATCAGAAGAAAAGAAGGCCGGATTTCAAGGGAGGATGAAGTCTTTTGGTGATGTGTTCTAAGGTATGTTATTTTCAGGTCATCTTACCATTTTTTCTATAACTTTATTTCTAAAACGATTCAGATGGTGAAATTGCTATGGTATTGAGAATACATATCAAGGTTTATCCCTCCCTTTACATTTGGAAGCTGTAGCTACCTTTGGAAGTCATTACTTCCCTTGAACAAAACTATTGATTATTTCTCATACATTGTGCATGGTGTATTGTGGTGTATTGGTGTAACTCTTATACTATTGCTCATTTCTCATTGGATATAATTGAATGGTTTAAGTATAATTTGAAAAATGTTTTTAAATTTTACATGATACTGATTCACCCCCCTCTCAGTATCAACAATTTCAACTACTTATTGTTAAACTTCAAACCCTCATTACATATTATTCCAGAACACTGTCACAAATATTCTAATAGGACTTAATTAACCATTATAGCCACATGTGTTCAATGACAAGTAATTATCTACTATAACACAAGATTATGATCTAAACACTAGCTATAACATTCATTTATTTAGAGCTATTATGCAGATTCCATTAGTTTATTCTTAGTGCACAGTGTTATTTCCTTTATCATTTAACATGTTCATCATAACCTTACTAAAGAAAATACAATTAGAAACACTGCATACATTTGCACAAAACAAATATATATCGTGGTTCACCCCCCTGGGGATACTTCCACAAAGATTTGTCGCTTGGGCTCTTTATTCATCTTCATGCAAAATCTAGTACTATGCACTGTACAATTATTCCTCCATTACATTCGACCTCCACAGATCGCTCAAGTCTCTCGACAAGACCTTCTACTCAACCAAAGGACCTATTATAATCTCAACAATACACACACCAACAATACCTACCAAAGTTCTCATGATCCTAATACATTCTACTTATACACAACTGGGACAACGCCCTTACAAAAACCCTAACCCTAAGTGGATTAGGTTTTTCCACTTTCTCCTTGACTTAATCTTAGCTGGTCCATGATCCAACCATTGCTCCAATTCGACGCTTGTCCACTTTCCAACTGCTCCGTAGCAGTTTGTCCACTTTGTAACTACTTTTATTGGCTTTTCTTTTTCCTCTTTTTCTGGCAATGAGTTTCCTCTATTTCCAGAGCACTCCCTTATTTTCCGACGCTTCTTTGATTCCTTCAAAACTTCCTTGATTCTTCCAAAAATTGTCCTGCACCAACAACTAGTACTCTCAAGGATCCTCCCTTCCCAGTCAGTTGTTTTGTGTTTTCATTAATAAAAACAAGATCACAACCTTCATAACATAATCATATGAATTCTTAGGCATAATTACAATCATGGGGGAAAACATGGTGTTACACTTGTCTTCATCTTCAAGCAATATTCTTATGCAATCCATGCAAGGTGCAACTTGTCCTTGGTAAGTTCTTCAATGTAACCCTTCAATAACCCCCTAAAAATAAAATATTAAATCTTCATTATTCAAAGAGATGAGGGTGCTCCTAAAAAAGGGCTCTCATTCCCCAAATAATATAAAATAATCCAAGGAAGAGGTGTGCCTTAGATAAATGTGCAAGGAATCGTCTTTGGACCACTTTGACCATGCCATATAATTTAAAATGCTCCATGAGAAAGTGCACCCTTGAAAAGTATAAAATGGGACCACATTGACCAAGAAAGATAATGATAAAAGAATCCTTGATGAGATGCATCCTAGGAATATGTGCCATGTTATCACAAAATTTAACACCTTTTTGCAAATCCTCTCATGAGGGGTGAGACAAGTGCAACATTGGAAGTGTTGTCACTTTCACCTTAGCAAATCACTTCCCTCGTTTTAGTGAATGGTGGATCCAACACATCATGGGAGGCTTCCCTAGCATCCTCAAGGAATCTTATAGCAAGATGAGATCAATTCTATGGCCTCATATATTGGTTACTCAAACACATCAACACTAGGTCAAGGTAATCAAGGTAAGTAAAAGGTGGTTTAATGAATCAATTTATGTATTTTTATATGTGAAGTATCTTGGAAAATTAATGATATTAAGCAAGTCAAAATAAGTCAAAGAGATACCCAAAACACTACAAATCAAGAGAAAAACAATGGGTGTTATAATTTTTTTATTAAAGATGATTACTTCAGTAATAGGTCAAGTTACAACAACATAAATAAATCATCCCTAGAAACAAGTTAAGCATGCAATAAAATAGGGATGAAAATGAAAGCTAATCTAGGGTTTAGTTAAAAAAATACTTTTTGAAATCATAGATGGCACACAACAGTCGTAAAAAATACAAGATGGAAAGCCCTAAAGGGATGAAAATTACAATAGTAATGCAATAAATGATGTCAAGATGTACTTCAAGGTGAAGATGCCAATAAAACCCTAGACATCAAGCTCAATGATGGTTGAAAATTGATGTAAAATGAAACAAACCATAATCTAACCCTAAGACAACAAAGGAAGAGATGAATTTAGGGTTTAGAACTTGCTAGAAGAGAAGAAAACTAGTGTCATTTATTCCTCTTGGGCATATGGGGTCAAACAATGAAATTTCTTGGGAGACAAAGGTAAGATTTGGGTAAAACCCTAAAGTAGTCCACTACAAACCTTAGGGAGTTAACCAATAGAATGATGGATAAGGTATTCCACTACAAACCCTAGAAATCATTCTATGCCTTTTGACAAGATTAAATATGGACCATGGATAAACCGTAGGGTAGTCCACTACAAACCCTAGAAATCTATCCTATAGGAAAAACCTAGAGTAGTCCACTACAAACCCTATAAAATTTCCCTATGTCCTTTAACAAGCTTTAAATTGATGATAACAAGGGAAGGTAATCCATCAAAAACCTTCCTATGGTTTCAAGATAAGATTTATTCAAGAGAAATACAAGGTAACATGAATTATCACCACTTTGATAAACACATTTACACTTAATATGTTCAAGAAATAAAACAACACGGATTTAGAAAGAGCACTTACTGGGTAAATCAATGATCATCCATGAAACCCTAACCATGAAAATCATCTATAAAAACTTGAAAAGCATCCAAAGATCATCTCCCAAAGAAGGCACATAAGTCATCCATAGAGAATTTAAGATAAGTAAAGAAGAGAATGGCAGTAGTGATCCTCCACAAGTTGATATGATTTACAAATGAGGGAGCACTTACTCTATAGATATGAGGAAACCAAGTGCTCCATATCTCTAAGAATCCCCTAAAACATAAAATTCCATGACACAAGGTGGATAGGTCTTAGGTCAACCCCCCAAAATTCCTTAAAGATAAATATACAATGGTAAAACATGAAAATGTCCTCCTAAAATGAGAAATGTATGAGTGTAGAGGGATCAAATAAGGTGATGTCATCCTCTAATGGGGTACAAAGGCTCCACAATTTATGTCTCTCCCAATAAGGTGCAAAGTATCATCAAAATTCATTCCTCCTCATCAATAAGGTCACATCTCATCAAAAGGTGCCAACTCATCATCACAAGTGCTAGTTCGGCTCAAGCATGTGTCCATAATCCTCAAGTGTGATTCCATACTCTACATGTGTAATGTACAAGGTGAAAGACATGACGTTATCAAGGAGAAGAGCTCCATAACCACTCCAAATAGGTGAACCATCATCATCAAGGCCCATATCATAAATTTGAGCTTCAACATCCTTAAGGGGTATCATTATGTCATCAAGGGCTCAAGCTTACACACCAAGCTCCACATGCAATTTCATAGCTCAACTATGCAATGTCCCAGGTCCATCAGGTGGTGGAGGATGCCAAGAATCATGCTAAGTCATCATGTGACCCAACGCTCATCATCAAGTGTGCAATGTCCCCCATATAATGTGCAACTTCATCATGTGGGAGAAGAATCATGAATGTCCTCCAAAGGACCATCAAGGGGTGCATCATCATCAGGAAATGGATTAGAGAATCAAGTGATACCAACCATCATTGATCTAGGTAGATCTCGGTGGCCATCCACCTTTACCATTGAATCAACGTTTTCAATCTTGTGGTTTTGATAAACCATGATACTCACCCTTTTTTATGGGGAATGCAATGTAATTCCATCTCCATTTGTTAATTCTAGCCATCATGTAATGATTGATTATTGGTCATATGCACATTCCTACAATGTTAATGCATTGGATCCCATCATAACTCCAAAGTTAATAATTCTTGGGCTAGAGTAGTACTGGGATGGGTGATCTCCCAGGAAGTCCTAGTGTTTTACATGCCTATGGAATTTTATAAACTTAGACCAATTTATCCCGCATGCATCATAGGAATTATTCTTCTCTCACTCTCTCATATATAATCGAGGTGAAGGAGATCCTTTGAGAATGCAATGGAGTGTGGTGTAATGCTTATTGCGAATTATCATAGCCGACATCTCTTTATCTTCAGGGATGAGTGTAGCTGACATTTCATTCTCAACATAATATGGATCAGTGGTATCATAATAGTTTCCTCCTTGTTATTTCTCGATGTGTTGTTCTTGATATTGATTCTAAGGCTCAAAGAATAATGTCAGGCATCATAAGTTTTAAATGAAATGTTTTTATGAGTGCTTTTTTCTACCTTCATTTTTTTGAGAAATAATCTTTAAAGGAAATTAATAATAAGACAATACAGAGGTCGTATCTTGTTATCTAATTCACAATTATAATGTCAAATGATGTAGAAATATTTATAGAACTGTTAAACAAAGTTAGGTATCAATTACAGATAAGTCTCACCTTGTTTACATTAGAAGAACAGTAGAAGATGCACCCTTGAACAAGATATAAAAATGAAGTAATTCGCAGAGATCACGGGTCTTGTTTTACTCACAGTAATAAAAAAGGAGAAGTTGTTTACTTAATGAACTCCTGGTATAATATGATCACAGTAGATGTAGTACTAAATTTCAATCAATCACTCTCCACAAATTACAAAAAGAAATTCAGATTAATGGAAACACAGAGGGAACACATAACTCAAATTGAACGAAACTTAGAATCTTTGTTTGCACTTGTATTAATACTCAAAAAAGAGTTTCTCTATTACATTCGAAAAGAAGCAGCCCCGAATAGATCTAAAATCTATGTATTTACACAAAATCAACCACAACTGGAAATCATTGGACTTCCTACAATATTTGACTAAAAATAGAATATATGTGAATAAAACAACAACATGCAAATATTGTTGAGTTTTGTTGGCGCTTCCTCTGTCTCTTCGTATGTTGGTAGAAGCGCTTATTTTTCTTTAATCTTTGAGCTGGATACACATGTCCATTAGGGTCACCACAATCGTTCGGCTTATTTTCCTGGACATTTGATCTCGTTGCCATTTGTCCCTTTGGGTTTGTTCAGTAGGGCAAAGAATTGTAGTTGAAGTCATGGGGGGAATAATTAGATGCATAGATCAACACTGGCTCGTCAAGGGATGGACAATGGTTACAGGTAAGAGTAATTGTTCCTAAAACGAATGATAGGGGAACAAGTGTCTAATGAGGAGGTGGGATGAGTGGAGGCAAGAATGTGGGTGGTAGGGATAGATGAGGTAAGTGATTGTTGGAGGATGAAAGGCATAGTGGGTGGAGAAGGTGGACGTTATGCATGATTTATCATTTTCTCCCAACTACACTTGATTTTCCATGTTCAATGCATTGGGTGCATCTATCCATCAATGCTACCACGAACCTTGAAGGATCGATCCTTTCATTTAATTCGAAGACAAACATCTTCTTCTGTATTTGGGGTAGCTTTTCTTGGATCTTGTTCACTTCTTGGACCATGGCCTGAAACTGTGAACTTGGATTAACCAACCATTAATTGATTTTAAGAAGATCAATATGGATCATATCTTGGATGGTTTCCTGAGTAGCTTCCTATTTCTTTCTAGAGCTTTGCTGGTTCATTTCTATCTCAATTTTCCCCAGGGCCTCTGAGATATTATTCCCTTCAAACTCAATCAACATTTTATTTAATGTTGGAAATGCCTCTAGACAAGCCTCTTTCACATCTCTCACAAGTTTCTTTCCTCCTTCCAGATTTATCTCCCGGGATTTTAGGGCCATCTCGCCTCTTAATTGTTCGTAATGGGAGAGAAGAGGAAAACCAGGGGAATTATATTTATGCATCCATATTAGAACTTATTGAAACTTAGACCGGGCTGAGAAGGACTATGTTTCCTTGACATAGATATCTTTTAGGGAAAGGTATACTACCTGATAGAATTTCTGGATGGCATCTACTTTCAGATAAAGTTCTTGTTGGGCAACTTCCAGCCTCTCATTGATTTCTGATTCTTGAGTTTTGAAGGCCTAAATGTCTATCATTGTGTTATCTGTTAGGGTTAGTTTGGCCTGCAACTGCTTAATCAAGTTGTCACGCTGAGTGATCCGTTCTTTTCTTTTCTATGAACTCTGGTAGAGAAACTCAAGGTTATCATGTAACTGTTTAATTTGATGCTAATGACTATCCATGATTTTCTCAAATTCTTGGTTCATTCTACTTATGACATTATGATATGTACTATATATCTCATTTTACAATTGTTATACTAAGAGGCATTTTTGTCGCAGTTGTTCGATCAAGTTGTCCACTGACCATTGATTGGAAGTGGCAAAAGCACCTAACAAACCTGCAACTTCTTTTGCAAACAATGGACCATCATGGTCATTCCTGTCATACACCAGTCTTTTCCTTTTAGTGATAACTCCATTCTTTTGGTGAGATTCTCTTTTCACGATGGCCTTTCGTTTCTTACTAAAAAATAAATTTGAGGGAGACATCTCTTCGGGAAAGATAGGAGTAAGGTTACCTAAGAAATTGAGTTTGGAATTAGGATTTCTGAAGTTGGTCTGTAGAGAGGTTAATGATGCAATGGGAGAAGTGATTTCAGTGGAAGGTTGTTGTCTTGTCGTATTCAGGGTGCCAATAGAAGTTGCGGGTGTTGAATGATGGACGATTTGGCCCGGGTTCATGAAGGCTTTGAACCAATCAACACTTGTGGATCATTCAGTCCTGATAGTGATGCTCTTATCTCATGAAATAACACTTTGAGGCTTTTCAAGACCTCTTCAACTTTGTGTTTAGCGGAGAAAATCGGCTCAGATCCTGCAGGCACAACTTCCTGTGAAGGAGGCATGGATATTGACTCTCGTAGTATTTTTGGTAAACTATTTCGCCCGTGTTTCTGAAAGCTGAGGAAACTAGCTTGTTGGTCAGGGGGGAGAGTTTGGAATCTGCTTCGGACTTCCTCATAATATCTAACTCCCTTGAACACTTCGTCATAAGGGGACTTCTCATGTATGTACCACTTCATGCTAAACTGAGCCAGATGGATTTCCACTATATTATGTGGAGCATGCTTCTTGAATTCGATGTCAACCAACTTGACATCCTCCAGGGTTGCAGATTCGAATTTAGAGTGACTGAAATCTAACAATGTGAACATGCCAACTTGAATGGGGAAAGTCGACAAAACCTTTTTCTGAGCTGCTTTCATCTCCTTGTTGATACCTCTTACCACTGTCTAGTACGCCACTTCTCTGCACACCATCTTGTTGGTTAAAAACTGTGGGAGGAAATGAGGAGGCACTGAACATCCAAACACTTTGATATAGGATAAATTCTCCTCAATGAACCAATCTACAAGCTTTCCTAGGTTCCCCATAATCATTTCTGAAATTCGGGGAGGTGGTTGACCATAAATAGACATGTGAACAGGTACCACCACATTGTGACATATTTTGTAAAAGAAATATTTGGCATTTTCCTCCCATAACTTGGAGTGATAAAAATGAATAGGTTCAGAACTAGTCGGGGTCCAACTCCAGTTCATCAGGGAAAAAGCACTCGTGAAACAGATGGCATCCATAACATATGCCGACATGTAAAAAGGGGTAGGTTGCCCTTTTGATTTTTTATTTATTTATACTTAGCGAATTCCTTGGCCAAATTATCAGATAACATTTTGTCCCAATTGAAGGTGTAACCCTCAGCTACTTCATTCATGATGGCTACCCATTCAACTGAGAAATGTGTATGGTTCTTCTTCCCGAACAGGTGACAGAGCAGGCTACATATAACATATGATCGTCTAAAGACTATGTGGCGTACCTACCATGAGTGTCGACTCTGAATTTCTCTGGATGTCCCCACCAAGTCTTGATTATATCATGACCGCTCATGGTGTATTGGGTGCATTCTTTCCTCTGAAACTCTATAAGTATTGCAGCATTGTAAGTTTATTTAGAAGTAGGGGAAAGTTTGTACATTACTTGTAGGTGTTCTGGTCGAAAAGAGTCGACGACGACCTGCTGGTGGTTGATGATGCTCCTGGTCTGGATGTCGACATGTTCTGAAGCCCAACTAATCATATCGTTGTAAGGTATGATTCTTGGCCGCGCAATGATCTTATGAAGCTTTGATTATGCCACATGTCTAAGATTAGTTGTATAGGAGTTTTCATCTTCTTCAGCAGATTCATCTAGACATTTGATGATTTCATGCTCTAAGACATCGAAGACATGCGTCCAAGTTTTAATGGCATTCACAACTCACGGAGTTGTGTTTGATAGAACATTTGCGTTAGGGTTTGAATCATCACTCGATGCATCATGCTTCTTTGCAATTTTTCACAGTGCCATAATCCTCAAGGAAACAAAATAAGATTACTTGTTATAGGGGAAGTCTGTGAGTTCTTCACTGGATAAAAACCACTAATTGCAAATGGTAAAAATGAATTTGAAATTCGAAGTGATTTTATTCAAAAAAAGTTTATTGATCTTCGTATAGCCATACTGACGAAGAATCTATTAACCTTAATGGAATTCATTACCTGGAAATTCACAATCCTTATTTGAAATCATTATCTTTAATCGATCATAAATGCGATCAATACTTCGACGGTTTGAGTTCGAGAGTTTTGGATGTGACAGGGTGGGAATCTCCCGAAGTCCGAATTCGCGGAGGAGTTAATCTCTAAGTAATCACTTTTAAGTCTTAATTAATCATGTTCAAAATGTTGTATTAACTTTTAAGTGTTTCTGAAGTTCAGACTTCGGAAGTTTTGAATGTAGAACAAGAGAAATCTCCCGAAATCCGAAACTACGAAGTAATTAATTTTTGAGTAATCACTCTTAAGTATTAACTAATCATGTTTAAAAAGTTGTATTAACTTTAAGTATTTCATAAGTTCGGACTTCAGATGTTTTGAATATAACACAAGGGAAACTTTATGAAATTCGAAACGACTTTTAAAATAATTAACTCTTAATTGTGATTAACCTCCGTTATTAAATGCTTTATTAACTCCTTTTTACTTTTTTGTAATGTCCAATACTTCGACACTTTGATACTTCGGTGATTTGTGAAATCAATCTTTGTTAAATTCCCGAAGGTCCATCTCCCAGAGTGATGTGGCAGAGATGATGTCATTCTAATGACACGTTGATAAAAGAGAGGTACCGGGTGTCACTTGAAAACGTGTGAATCATCCGACGTAAATGTCAAAAATGAGTGCCATGTGTCAACTCAAGGAAAGGTTTTTAAAGGACACATGTCCTATGACTTGTTTTTGTGAGTTATTTAGGAAAATTCACAACTGGTTATCTTTGGGTTTCAGAGTTTCGGGGTTTTTGTTGTTTAGACTTGTTGGAACATCCGAAGCACGGAGCTCCGTAGCGACTGCTAGAGACTTACTCCTTAAAACTCATGCAGCTCCAAAACTTTGGAGATCATTAGGATCGTTCGATCAAATTAAGGAAACTCATCGACGACAGATATTGTAAGCACTTTATTGCTAAATAACAACCAATGAATTTGATTTAAAATTAAATGCAACTCTCTAAGTTTTTTCTTTTTTTGGGTAAAATTTTATTTCTAAGAGGTGAAAAATATAAAGCTCAAAAGTTCAAAATTATGTGCGTTCCAACATAGGCTCCATTTGGGGATTGTGGCTCCCTGTGAGGCGCAGAAGAAAAGTAGACCAAGTGCCTTTATTGGGTAAATGGAGTCATTATTTCCTTTTGAAGAACATTTTCCAGTTTTATTTAAGAATTAATCATACATAGGAAAAACGAACTTAACCAAAACTCAAAAACCTTCAAAACATACTTAATGATTGATTTCAAGTTAGGAATTTTTTTAAAATTTCCTTTTCTTAAAACTCATTTTAGAATTGTTTAAGATAATCAAAATAATTTTAACTGAAATATCAGTCTTCGACCGACTTCATTTGCTTCAAGGTTTAGCAGATGTAACAATTTATTTAAGGAATCCCTCGTTGGTTCAGGATGTAAATATCACCGGAAAGAGAACTAGATGATAGAGTATATTATATGGATATGTGATCCGGGGCAAGATCTTTTATGATTATGGTTGAGTTTTAACTTGCATGAATATTTTAACCATTTGAGAATTTAACGAAAGAATGAGGAAAGAAGAGGATTATATCAGTCAAATTCACATATGCAGATCTGAAAATAATAATGAACAACAAACCATAAGAACGGAGGTTGATAACGGAGTTCGGCACAATGTTTGCCTACGTCTCCGGGCCTTTTTCCTGTGGGGGAGGCTTCTTTATTTCTGCTCAAGTGCTCAAAATTGCATCTCAGCAATGCCCAAAGGCTACAAGACTGATCTGGTCTTGTTGTCCCAGATCTCAAGAACCCTGCAAAAGAAACGGCACGCCAAACTGATGCTCCAAGCTCCCAAAAACGATCCGACAACGTTTCCACCTCGAGGGCTTCCCTGCAACAAATTGTCTTTGGCTTGGCTTTCCAACAGCATAACTCTGCAAGAATGACTGTCCATTGGCCTCAAACATGCCTGGTTTATATAGGAATGGAGTTGGTTTCATATCCCCAACTTCCTCCAAGAATATGGCCTCCAAAAATGCCCAATATCCCCCAAAAATTGGAGAAAATCTGCTAATAATAGCTTCATTTAATATAAAAAATAACCAAATTCTTTTTAAAAACCCACTATTATATAGTTCATTGGTGAAATTGGGCGCAGCCCCCCCGATCGGCGCGCCCATTGGTCATATGAGTCAGCCCATACGGCCACGCGCCCCCCGCGTGGCCCCTATTCTTCGCACCTGCCCCTGGTCTCGTGGCGCTGTCATAGGCCCACGGGTTGTCGTTTATATAACCGTGCGGATTTTGGGTAGGACCCCCGGGTCTTATGGCGTGGTATAGGACCACGATTTGTTACAACCGCCGCGCCATTGGTTCCAAGGGAACGGTCACATATATAGTCGAGGGTCGGGGCTAAGCCCCGGCCCCTTTTTCCCGCCGAATCAACGTTAAAGCAAATTTAAATAATTTCTTTTTACATTCATATAATAAGAACCATAGGGCGGGCGGCCCGGTTAGCCCAACCACTCCAGTCCGCTGTCCTGCCGGAGGTCACGGGTTCGACCCTCGGCCGAGCCACCGAAACAATTTTACAACATATAACCAAAACCAATAGCACAACGCCACGTGGCAGCCCGTGATTGGGCCACGTGGCGCTTTTAAAACCAACCACAACCTGACACGTGTCAATCGGCAATTGGTCCACGTCAACTGCTGTGTCAGCCTGCCGTACTGCCACGCGTCACTACCGTACTGCCACCTGTCAGCCCTGTCACCTGCTGCCATACTGCCACGTCATGCCACGTGTTTGCCCTGTCAGCGTGCCACGTCAGCCGCTGACGTCATCCTGCCACGTGTCACCCTGTGAGTGGTGACACGTGTCACTTCCGTACAGGTCAAATCACACGACGAAAATGCCAAAATCACCTGACACGTGTCGTGTCCTGGTGATGCCACGTGTCCTTCCGTACGGTCTGCCACGTGTCGCCTCCTAGTTGGCCCACGTCAGCTGTACAGACATGCCACGTCAGCTGTACGGACATGCCACGTGGACTGTACGGACTGTACAGTCATCCCCTTTTTTGCCTGTTTGACTTTTCGGACAGAACGCGATATCTTCTCCATACGGACTCCATTTGACATAAAAATTATACCACCGGAATCAGGAAGACGAGCCGGACGCAATGGCACAGGTTTCGTCGCATTCCGAGCACTTTCATTTT
>ML785616.1:79865-91319 GCA_009831015.1 Picea engelmannii | reverse complement strand
TCAAAATTACATCTCAGCAATGCCCAAAGGCTACAAGACTGATCTGGTCTTGTTGTCCCAGATCTCAAGAACCCTGCAAAAGAAACGACACGCCAAACTGATGCTCCAAGCTCCCAGAAACGATCCGACAGCGTTTCCACCTCGAGGGCTTCCCTGCAACAAATTGTCTTTGGCTTGGCTTTCCAACAGCATAACTCTGCAAGAATGACTGTCCATTGGCCTCAAACAGGCCTGGTTTATATAGGAATGGAGTTGGTTTCATATCCCCAACTTCCTCCAAGAATCTGGCCTCCAAAAATGCCCAATATCCCCCAAAAATTGGAGAAAATCTGCTAATAATAGCTTCATTTAATATAAAAAATAACCAAATTCTTTTTAAAAACCCACTATTATATAGTTCATTGGTGAAATTGGGCGCAACCCCCCCTGATCGGCGCGCCCATTGGTCATATGAGTCGGCCCATACGGCCACGCGCCCCCCGCGTGGCCCCTATTCTTCGCACCTGCCCCTGGTCTCGTGGCACTGTCATAGGCCCACGGGTTGTCGTTTATATAACCGTGCGGATTTTGGGTAGGACCCCCGGGTCTTATGGAGTGGTATAGGACCAGGAGTTGTTACAACCGCCGCGCCGTTGTTTCCAAGGGAACGTTCACATATATAGTCGAGGGCCGGGGCTAAGCCCCAGCCCCTTTTTCCCGCCGAATCAACGCTAAAGCAAATTTAAATAATTTCTTTTTACATTCATATAATAAGAACCATAGGGCGGGCGGCCCAGTTAGCCCAACCACTCCGGTCCGCTGTCCTGTCGGAGGTCACGGGTTCGACCCCCGGCCGAGCCACCGAAACAATTTTACAACATATAACCAAAACCAATAGCACAGCGCCACGTGGCAGCCCGTGATTGGGCCACGTGGTGCTTTTAAAACCAACCACAACCTGACACGTGTCAATCGGTGATTGGTCCACGTCAACTGCTGTGTCAGCCTGCCGTACTTCCACGCGTCACTGCCGTACTGCCACCTGTTAGCCCTGTCACCTGCTGCCGTACTGCCACATCATGCCATGTGTCTTCCCTGTCAGTGTGCCACATCAGCCGCTGACGTCATCCTGCCACGTGTCACCCTGCGAGTGGTGACACGTGTCACTTCCGTACAGGTCAAATCACACGACGAAAATGCCAAAATCACCTGACACGTGTCGCGTCCTGGTGATGCCACGTGTCCTTCCGTACGGTCTGCCACGTGTCGCCTCCTAGTTGGCCCACGTCAGCTATACGGACATGCCATGTCATCTGTACGGACATGCCACGTGGACTGTACGGACTGTACAGTCATCCCCTTTTTTGCCTGTTTGACTTTTCGGACAGAACGCGATATCTTCTCCATACGGACTCCGTTTGACATAAAAATTATACCACCGGAATCAGGAAGACGAGCCGGACGCAATGGCATAGTTTTCGTCGCATTCCGAGCACTTTCATTTTTGAGCATTTTTCAAGCCCTATCAGGCTTCTGGATCGTTTTCAGATCAATATGTATGACAACCTTACAAATATCATAGATATTGCTTCACTGCCAGCGAGCCTATTCACTACCCCGATGAAGTTATCTACTTCTCCCATTCAATTTCCTTTCACCACTTCAATTAACACTTTTGTACTTTGCTGAAATGAGGGCAATCAATATCTGAATTTCCTTTCATCATATCTTTTAGACAAGATGGGGGCAATCATATTATGAATTTCCTTTTACCATATGTCTTGTATTTTAATATTTTAAAGTGGGGGCAATCAATCTGTATGTCACATACAGATGATATCTGTTTAAATTTTTTGAAAAGAAGGTTTGTCAACAATTTTAAGGATACTCTGAAACTAACTTTCTTCCCATTTTCAATACACCTTCGCCTAAAGGAAAACATTTACGGGGATTTTAATATTTTCAAGGATCAACCTTGAGCGAATTAGTCCATATAAATTCTGATAGAAGATCTAAAATTATCAGGATTAGCTTAGACATACTTTTTCAATTAAAATCAAAGGAACAAAAAGATTTTCGCCTGATCTTGTTTTGAAAATATGTTTTTAAGTTCTCATAGTCAAGGTGAGTTTCTTTATTTCTATGAAGACTAATAAAGGATAAGGAAAATATGAAGTGGATAAGAACTTGGGGAAAGGAAAAAAATAACCAAATCGAGGATTCAGAGGACTTGACACAAAATATCCTAATCCTACACAAGTTTGTGTATTTAGTTCAGACTTCCTTCGAGATTATTTATTTTTATTTTATTTTTAATTCAGAGACGATTTTAGAATTTATCGATATGACACTTTAAGTTGTAATTTTATACCACTCTGATTTTTAGGTCAGGTGATAATATTATCGTGAGTGAAACTTCCTTCACATTCATTTCAAAAAGAATTTTCTTTAAAATTTTGTTTGGACCATAAGAAAAGTGGGAAATCATACCTTATTTTCCTTTGGAATTTTCAATAAGGCAGATTATCATTTTATCACCTGTTTTTAGGAAAATCAAATGTTTGAAAAACATTTGTTGAATTTTTTATTTAGCCTCGTCTCCTATTCAATAAGATATATTCTGCAAAGGGAATAAAATGCAAAATGTCAGAAAATCCTGTAGAATAGAGATGATATGTGATACAAATATTTTTTATTTCAATGATGTCAAGCAATCATAAGTTTATTGAAACTATATACAACAAATGATCAAATGACTCAGATAATTTACAAAAAGAAAAGAAAAATTAAAAATCAAAATAGTCAATGTCAATCCAATCCGATATATACAATGGAAATCTGAATTTTGACTACTGCATGGAATGTTTTAAGTAACGCCCGTTGATAGGAGAATCAAGATTTTCTAGTGAGAATGAGTTTCTTCCCTCAGCAACTGCAATTTTGAATGGTCTGAACCAGAGATGATCGATTTTTCCATGTTTCCCTGCATCTTCCTTTCTAGCCTCCCATTTTAAAATTAAATCACCTGGAAGGAACTCCATGTCTTTGGATTTTTTTTTGAAAAGGGATTTCATATTATCCTTATACCTTTAAATCTTATCATCCACTTCCACTATGTTCTATTGAACTTTGATGATTTGATTCATCCTTCTCGTAACATCATTTGGCTCTTCATTTGCATCCTTCCATAGTTTCATCATAGGAAGAGCAAGGTTGATAGGAAGGATAACGTCAGCACCATAAACCAATTGAAAAGGAGACATACCTATAGATTTCTTGGTGTTAATTTGGTTTTCCCATAGGGCATACTTTAAGTGGATATGCCAAGCTTTTTTATTTTCTATCAAAACGTTTTTTATTATAGTCATCAATCTCTTGTTAGATGATTCGGCCAACCCATTTCCATGAGGATAATAAGTTGTAGAATGACCTAAAACAATATTCTATTTCTGAAATAAATTGATCATTGCCATAGACTTAAAATCCTGAGCATTGTCAGTGACTATTTTTCACAAACAACCAAATCGTGGTAGGATTTTTTCTTCCAAAAATTTTATTACTACCGAATGCATAGCATTCCGAGTTGGAATGGATTCAACCCATTTCCTAAAGTAATCAATAGCGGTTAGAATCCATCTATGTTGAGCACTTGATTGTGGATGTATTTCTCCGATGAATTTTAGGTGCCATTGTTGGAAAGGAGCTTCATCTTTTACTGGAATTAAAGGTAAGGCATGGAGCTTTTGCTTACCAACAAACAATTGGCATTAATTGCAATCTCTGACCCTTGCATTCACATCAGTAAATAACTTTGGCCAATAATGTCATGCCCTTAAAATCTTGTAAGTTGTTTCTCTCCAGGCATGATTTCCCGTGCATACTCCTTCATGAAATTCATCAATGACACCTTATGTTTCAAATTTTTTTAGGGAATATAACAAGAAACCCAGAGGGTATTTCCAGTATAACTTGCCATCAACAATGAAATACTTAATTGCATGTAGTTTCAAAGTCCTTTCTTTAGAAGGAGTCGTGTCATTTGGGAATTGAAGAGTAAGGAGGTATGTAACAATATCACGGTACCAGGCAGAGGAAGAAAACTTATCTTCAACCTGAATCATAGGTTCTTGGTCTTCAATTTCCTCTATATCCAGAAGAGAATCATGTGATTCAAAGTTATTTATTCCAAGCGCTTTGAAATTTGATTCAGATAGCAACCTTTCTAGACCTGGGCCTTTCACTAGCTTGGTTGGTTTTACTTCTAGATCAAACTCTTGAATTTTAGCCAACCATCTACCTCTTCTTCCATCATTGTCTAGCTGAACCAAGATGTCTTTAATTTCATTTGTTGTCACATAAGCAATTATTTTGGAGTGTAAGACATATGTTCTTATAGCCTTGATAGCCTTCACCACTGCGTAAGCTTGTTTTTCAAGTATATCATATCTTAGCTCTGCATCCCTGAGGCTTTTGTTGAAAAAGGATATTGGTTGTTCAAATCCTTCTTCGTTCTTTTGAAGGACTACTGTTGCAACAATATGTTCAGAAGCGAAAGAGAATATTAAGAATTCCTTAGTATAGTCTGTACTTATTAATATCGGTGCTTTCCCTATAGCTTTCTTGACACACTCGAAAGACACTTTGGATATTGCAGTCCATTTTACTTCGTTGTCCCTTTTTACCATATATGTAATCATTTGGATTATTTCAACAAAGTTAGCAATAAATCTTCTCAAAAAATTGATCTTACCTAAAAAATATTGAATCTCTTTCCTATTTCTAGGTATATTAATCAGGTCGATAGCCTCAACTCACTTAGGATCAACCTTGATTCCATCTTTTGAAACTATATGATCTAAAAGTTTACCTTCTTGCATATCAAAGTGTGATTTTTTAGGGTTAAGAGACAAACCAAATTTTCTGCATTTCTCAAAAGTCTATCTGAGGTGTATCAAATGTTTTGCATAAGAATTGGAAAAACAATTCAGATCATTTAGATAAATAACAACAAATTTATCTCTCTCACCGATGAATGCGATATCCATTTCTCTCTGGAAAGTTGTGCCTCCATTCATCAAACCAAAAGGCATTTTATCATACATAAAGGTTCCCCATGGAGTAGTAAATGCAGTCTTTTCTCTGTCATCTTCACGGAGAGTAATCTTATTATATCCCGAGAAACCATCAATCATATAAATTTTGTTAGCCCCTACTACCTTCTCTAAAACATGGTCCATTTTTGGGAGCGGGTAGTTTTCTTTAAGAGATGACCGATTTAAGTTCCTAAAATCAACACAGAGTCTTATCTCACCATTCTTTTTTCTAACAGGGACCAAATTGGCCACCCATTTAGAGTATCTAAGGGGAACAATGATTTTTGCATCGAGGAGTTTCTTAACCTCCCTTTCTATGACTGGCAGAAGAATTGGGTTTATCTTTCTAATCTTTTGCCTGAAAGGTTTAATACCATGTTTTAAGGGAATCTTGTGTTCAATAACAGAAGTATCGTAAGTTTTTAGATCATCATAAGACCATGCAAAAACATATTTATACTGTCTAAGTAATTCAGTGTATTTACTCTTTATTTGGGTCGGAAGGTACTTTGATATTTTTACCATTTTGGGATCTTCATTAGTTCCTACATTACAGTCTTCAACTTCTTCGGGTTGAGGTCGTAAGGTAGACTTTAAAGGTATATCATCCTGGTCAAAATTTGATTGTTTTTAAGTAAGAGCATGCGGTGATTTGCAATTTTGTCTTGGAACTTCTCTGGGTTCTCTCCTTCCTGCATAATCCAAGCAGGTTCATTCTGATTTTCTTGATCTATGTGGGTCTGAAAAAACTCATCAACCATTTCCAGGAACTGTTTGATTTGTTCGTCGCCTTCAAACAATTTCCAGTGTTGACCATTGTTCAGAATCGAAGGTCTATGTCTCATCTTGATGTGATATTTCAGTTTCAAGACAGTAGGTGGTGTGAAAGTCGGAGCAGCTTTGGCCAAAGAATCAACTTGTTGATTTTGAATTCTAGGAATAGAGTGAATATTGAAAGATGAGAAGAAATTCTCTATAAGATCCCAGGAACAATTTCTATACGATATCAATCTCAGATTCTTAGCTTGATATTGTTGTTTTATTTGTTTTACAATGATCTCTGCATCACCATAAACTATCAGATGTTCGATTTTTAACTTTCTTGCAACTTCTAATCCTAAGACTAAAGCTTCATATTCACAGACATTATTGGTATAATCGACCTCCCATTGTAATCTATAATAGAAAGGGATAACATACTCATCGCCTGGTTCCACAAATAAAACCCCAGCTCCTTCTCCTTTGTAGGATGAAGCACCATCGAAGAAAATTTTCCACATCCCTTCTCTAGCATTTATATTTTTCTTTGAAGTTTCTGGTTTTTTATTTTCTTCTTCTATACATTCTTCAAAATCATCATCTATAGATAATATACAATTTTCTAAGACCTGATCAACAACATAGATTGGGTATTTATTGGGGTTTTGAGGGTCGCTTATAGTATACGCCAGTTTAGTTTCTCTGTACAGTCAAGTGAATTGTCCACCAAAAATTGGAATTGTAGCGTAGGTCATGTCTAGCTGAACCGATCCTCCTAACTTGGTGCCCCAAGATCTGGATAGAATCATGTCGTACTTGGAAGGAACGTCAGCAACAACCACATCCATAAGGATACTTTTCATAGGAATCTGAGCAAGGTTTACAACTAGATCTTTAATTGTACCTAGACACTTAACCTTTCTTGAATCAAACGAATACAAATCTTGATAAGGTCTGGTGATTTCAAGGCCTAATTTTTCCATGATAATCTTAGCCATTAAATTATGCGAGGCTCCTGAGTCTAATATGAAATTGTGAAGTAAATGATCGTGCATAGTTAATGTAATATAGAACGGAGCAACAAAGTCCTTATTGTTTTCAATGTGTGGTCTGAACATGATTGTATCTTTTTCATCCTTCAAATTGATAACATCGACTTGACATTCAACATCAGAAAAATGTATTTCTTTAGCGATTTGTTTTTTATAGATTAGGTTCCTAGCAAGTTCAACCAGAGGCATTGGAATTTTAATTTTATTAAGTTCATTCTCTAAATTGAAACTCGCAATTGGTTTTTCAATTTCCCTGGTCTGAACTTAAGCTTCTGTATTTTCTGTCTTCTTAGTTTGCACTGCTTTTGTTTCAACTTGCTTTGTTAGGGAAGTTTGTGTCTCAGTTGATGGTTTTGTAACTGCTGCCTCATTTACTTTGTTTTGTGGTAAAATATTTTTCAGTGGAATATTTATAGAACTCTTTTCTCTTGTCCTTAAACCATATTTATGTTGAAGCTCGACCATTATTGAGTCAACGAGACCTTTGTATGTAGAGTCCCCCAGATTGTTGATGTTTTCATTATTAAACAAAGATTCCAGGTCTAAGGATTTCTCATAATCTTTCTGGGTTAGGTGAGGCTCAAGATCACTATCGTTGAGGTTGTTTAGATCTTCCTCTAATTCCTTATAATCTTGGACTTCATCTTTCTGCATGAAATTCTCAGTTTTAACTGGAGCTTAAATCTTTTGATCCTCATTTTTTATTTGTCTTTGTTGTATCTGAGGATTGGGGTTTCTCCTGAATTGATTCCTAATGTATGGATTAGGTTTGGCTTGCTCTATTTCCATCCTGGAAATTTTGTTTGATAAATCTTTAATAATTTTGGCCATCTCATCCATTTTTTCCTCTACGGACTTTCCAGATCCAGAGGGTCCTGCATGTTCTTTAAAACGCCTGGGTTCTCTATCTCCCATATCAACCTTAGTTTTCAACTTCTTAGATGTCATGATATTGGAATAAATTTCTATAGCATCATATTGCATCCACGCTAAAGTAGTAGATCTCCTTCCTCTCAAAAGTAGAGCGAAATCAGGATCAAAATCCCCTGCAAAAGTGACTTTTGCAGCTGGTTGAGAAGGATTAACCTCGGTTGGGATTTTGTGATAAAGATTATTAAATCTATGGATAAATTCAAGGAATGATTTAGAAGTCTTATTTCTCAATGCTCTGAATTTGGTTAAGTAATAAATATGATCCTTTTTCTCACCCCACTGCCTTAGGAAGGCATTTTCTAGATTGTCATATGATCGTATAGAAGCTACTCGGAGTCCTCTGAACCAAGTTCTTACATGTCCTTCAAAATTTTGTACTAACAGTCTTGATTAAAAATCCTCATGCTCAATGCCAAGGATATCAACAAATTGATTGTTGGCCCTTAACCAAGTTTTGAGAGAACATTGGTCATGTTTGACCACTTTTGGGATGCCGACGGGCTAGTCGAAGATGGAGTGCCCAGGCAGAGNGGATTTTGTGATAAAGATTATTAAATCTATGGATAAATTCAAGGAATGATTTAGAAGTCTTATTTCTCAATGCTCTGAATTTGGTTAAGTAATAAATATGATCCTTTTTCTCACCCCACTGCCTTAGGAAGGCATTTTCTAGATTGTCATATGATCGTATAGAAGCTACTCGGAGTCCTCTGAACCAAGTTCTTACATGTCCTTCAAAATTTTGTACTAACAGTCTTGATTAAAAATCCTCATGCTCAATGCCAAGGATATCAACAAATTGATTGTTGGCCCTTAACCAAGTTTTGAGAGAACATTGGTCATGTTTGACCACTTTTGGGATGCCGACGGGCTAGTCGAAGATGGAGTGCCCAGGCAGAGAAAAGATCGCAGGACCTCATTTGTTTTGCGGGCTTGTGGACCCAGCAAAGGGTTTTTAGGGTTTATGTAATGAGTATGTGATGTCGGCCCATGGGTTTACCCATGATTAGGCCTTTTTGTAAATGTATAAATAAGTAACTAAGCGATGTAAGAAGTAGTTACTTGTGATCGGCTTAGTGCATAACTACTAGTGGCTATATGCATAGTAGGTTAATATTGGCTCAGTGAAAGAAGTTGTAAGTTCTTTGTGTAGACAGACTGTGTAAGGCTTTGTGCTATCAAGGGGTTGGCTATGTGACTTGACCTAATTTTAAGGAAGGTGGATCTAGTGCGTCGTGAACAGATCACCTGTCCAGTGTGAAGTTGGTCTCTGTGGCTTTGTGCATAGGAGCATATGAATGTAAGAAGCTTGGAGGGTAAAAAAGATGAAGAATAATTTGGTGGACGTGGCCCCACACTGGGGTGAACCACGTATATCCTATGTTGATGTGCTATGTGCGATGTTGTTGATGTTGCTTATGTTGTTTATCTATTAGTGTATTTATCTTTATATATGTTGGATAGATGTATGGATGCTTAGTGCTATATTGATGGTAAATGAATGCTAGATCTGATTTAATGCTATGTGCTAAGTAACGGGAAGTACTTGATCTTTATTGTTGCTGCGATGATCTGTATTAAGGGTTTGATATGCGATGTGAATGAGATTCAAGAACTAATGCATATTGTTGTTTAAGTGCTATGTTAAGTGTTGTAATCACAGATCTGTGTCCCAGCCTAGTTGTAGACACTTGAGTCCTGCAACCCCCCTGCCTCTACCTCGGGTGAGACTTCATTTGCTTCGCAGGTGTTGCCGAAAGTGTCGGTAGTTAGGGTTTTGTTGGTGCTTTGTTGAAGCGTTCAACCCTGGGTCTGCCCCTATGCCAACAAATGGTTCTGTTGATGGGACCTGAAACTATGATTGTTGGGAACTGAAGAAAAGAGAAAGCTTTGTGCATAGATCTTCTATTTTAGTGCGCAGTAATATACTTGAATTGTGAAGCTTAGTGCTAAGAAAGAAACTGTATTTGAAGAAAAGAGGTAAGATCTTAAATCTTTATGCTCTGGTAAAGGTAAGATAAGTGGAAATTTTTTCTTCGAAAATATGAATCTAGGTATGCTTGATAGATTTTGTCCTAGTCTGAAAACTAGGGCACGGTTAGAAGAAAGAGTTGATCTGAATAAATTTGCCAGAAATAGATAAATATGTGTTTTTCCTATGCATAGAAAGAATTTTTGGACTAATAAGTGGATGAAGGAACCTAGAAGGAATTTTTGTAGAATGCAGGTCCATCACGGTGATCCAAGTGTGTAGTACAGGAAAAGCTAGGAATCGTTTAAAAGAAAGAGAGGATTGACATTGTGTTACAATTACAGAAGACTGAGACATCTTGCTAAAGAATGCCCTGGTATAGGCCCTCTTTGTCTTTGTTGTAAAACTATTGGTCATGAGGTTGAGGATTTCCCAAGGATGATTGATAAAGTTGAAAAGATGAACATGAGACAAGAAGACTATAAAGAAGGTCAAGAGACTAAGGATATGTTAAAGAGCCATACAAAAAAAGAGTCAGAGACTATGTTAATACAGTTGAAAGAAGTAATGGATGATCACAGAGACATCAGTTTACTAGAGATCCTGAAAGAAAAATAGTGCATAGTTACAAGAATAGAAGACTTCAAGATAGACTATGTATTATATGAAGAAACACATGTGAATATTATGCCAGAAAGAACTTGGGAATTTTTGGGAAAGCTCGCTATGATACCTTCATTGGGAAGGATAGACTTGTTTAAAGGAAAGATGATAACCCTATGTGGAAGAGTTACTAATATACCTATGATGGCTCATGAAACATTGACTAAAGAAGAATTTTAAGTCATTAAATTCGTTGAGAGTAGCACCCCCTTTCCACTTTTGTTAGGAAAGAATTGGATTGAGAAAGATCAGATCAGAAGGAAAGAAGAGGAGGAAGCTACATAACAAAAAAAGCAAGAATCAAGGGACTTCATAACCAGAAGAATAGAGTGCCGAATAGAAGAACAAGAGGATAAGTTGAAGCAACAGAGGGAAAGAGAACTAGTTGTCAAAGTCGAAATAATGCAAGAAGACTTGAAGAACCCACCCATGCAAGAAGAAAGTATGTCCACCCAGGACCTAGTAAGAAAAGAGGTATTATCTTTGAACCCTTTGAAAGAACAGCAACAATGCGAAGTTACTATGCTAAGAGAAAGTAAGAATACAAATGGGAAGACGAATCCAGAGGCTCAGATCACATGAAAGAAGGCAAGGAAGCTTAGTAATAAGAAAGACAAGTTATAAAAACTACGGGAAGTCCTAGAAAAGACTTCGCAGGAGGAAAATCTGCAGAAGTTGAACCTCCTTGGAATAGCAAAACCACACAGAATGGGACTTCGCCATGATGAAGCTATATGACCGTTGGAGGTGCCCCGACCATTAGAATGACACTCCAGAACAACTAGAAATGCGGTTATTGATGTAGAGACCGCCATTGGACCGTTGAGACTTTGCCATAACGGAAAGATGTGCATTGATGGATGCATTCCTACCTGTTGGAGGGACCTATTACGACGCTTTCCTATTTAACCTGTCGGACGCTGCATTGGGACCACTTTTTGCAAACCATGTTTATATGAGCTAAAAGAGAATCCATTGTATCATGTTGTGCTTTCTAGACCTC
>ML785616.1:60755-74736 GCA_009831015.1 Picea engelmannii | reverse complement strand
CTATGTATTTACACAAAATCGGTCACAATTGAAAACTGTTGGAATTCCTACAATATTTGACTAAAAATATAATATATCTTAATAAAACAAGAACATGCAAATATTGTTGAGTTTTGTTGGCTCTTCCTCTATCTCTTCGTCTTCTGGTAGAAGCGCTCATTTTTATTTAATATTTGATTTGGATACACATGTCCATTAGGGTCACCACAATCATTTGTCTTACTATCCTATCCATTTGATCTCGTTTCCATCTGTCCATTCGGGTGTGTTCAGTGGGGCAAAGAATTGCAGTTGAAGTCATGGGGGGGATAATTAGATAATAGCTCACCATTGGCTCGTCAAGGGATGGATAACGGTTACAGGTAAGACTAACTGTTCCCGAAAAGAATGATGGGGGAACAAGTGTCTAATGAGGATGTGGGATGAGTGGAGGCAAGAATGTGGGTGGTAGGGATAGATGAGGCAAGTGACTATTGGAGGGTGAAAGGTAGAGTGGGTGGAGAAGGTGGACGATGTGCATGCTTTCTCAATTTCTCCCAGCTACACCTTCTTTTCCTTGTTCAATTCATAGGGTGCATATATCCATCAATGCTACCAGGAACCTTGAAGGCTCAATCCTTTCATTTAATTCAAAGGAAAACATCTTCTTCTGTATTTGGGGCAGCTTTTCCCGGATCTTGTTCACTTCTTGGAATGTGGCCTGAAACTGTGAACTTATATTAACCAACCATTCATTGATTTTAAGAATATCAATCCGGCTCATCTCTTGGATGATTGCCTGAGTAGCTTCCTTGTTCTTTCTGGAGCTTTGCTGGTTCATTTCTATCTCAATTTTCCCCAGGGCCTCTGAGATATTATTCCCTTCAAAATCAATCACCTTTTTATTTAATTATGACAATGCCTCTATACAAGCCTCTTTCACATCTCTGGCAACTTTATTGCCTTCTTCCAGATTTGTCTCCCAGGATTTTAGGACCATCTCGCCTCTTACTTTTTTGGAATGGGAGAGAAGAGGAAAACTAGGGGCATTAGCTTTCTGCATCCATATGAGAACTTCTTGAAACTTAGACCGGGTTGAGCATGCCTCTTTTTCCTTGACATGGATATCTTTTAGGGAAAGGTATACTACCTGATATCATTTTTGGATGGCATCTACTTTTAGATAAAGTTCTTGTTGGGCAACTTCCAACCTCTCATTGATTTTTGATGCTTGAATTTTGAAGGCCGAAATGTCTATCATTATGTTCTCTGTTAGTTTTAGTTTGGCATGTTGTTTCTTAATCAAGTTGTCACACTGAGTGATTAGTTCTTTTCCTGTCTATGAACTCTGGTAGAGAAACTCAAGGTCATCCTATAGTTTTTTAATTTTTTTTTGATGACTAGCCCTAATTTGCTCAAAGTCCTAGTTGATCCTTCTTGTGACATTTTTCTCTATACTATATATCTCATGTTGCAATTATTCTACTGAGAGGCATTTTTGTCACATTTGTTCGGTCAAGTTGTCCACTGACCATTGATTGACAGTGGCAAAAGCACTTAATGAACCTACAAATTCTTTTGCAAACTCTAGACCATCATGGTCATTCCCTTCATACACCAGTGTTTTCCTTTTAGTGATAACTCCATCCTTTTGGTGAGATTCTATTTTCACGATGGCCTTTCGTTTCTTGCTAAAAAAGAAATCTGAGGGAAGCATCTCTTTGGGCAAGATAGGAGTAAGGTTACCTACAAAAGTGAGTTCGGAATTAGGATTTTCGAAGCTGGTTTGTAGAGGGGTTAATGATGCAATGGGAGAAGCGATTTCGATAAAAGTTTGTTGTCCTGTCATATTTGGGGTGCCAGTAGAAGTTGTTGGTGTTGAATGAGGGACGATTTTTCCCGGGTTCATGAAGGCTTCAAACCGAGCTAACACTTGTGGATCATTAAATCTTGATAGTGACGCTCTTATCTCATGAAATAACACTTCGGGGATTTTCGGGACCTCTTCAACTTTGTGCTTAGCGGAGAAACTCGACTCAGATCCTGTAGGCTCAAATTCCTATCCTTGTAGGAGGTGTGGATATTGACTATCCTTGTAGTATTTTTGGTAAATTGTTTCTCCTATGTTTCTGAAAGTTGAGGAAACCAGCTTGTTGGTCAGGGGGTAGAGTCTAGAATCTGTGTTGGACTTCCTCATAATATCTAACTCCCCTGAACACTTCGTCATAAGGGGAATTCTCATGTATGTATTGCTTCATGTTAAACTGATCTAGATGGATTTCCACTATCTTATGTGGATCATGCTTCTTGAATTCGATGTCAACCAACTTGACATCCTCTGGGGTTGCAGCTTCGACTTTAGAGTGACCAAAATCTAACAATGTGAACGTGCCAACTTGAATGAGGAAAGTCGACCAAACCATTTTTTGAGTTGATTTCAGCTCCTTGTTGATACATGCTGCCACTGTCTGGTACACCACTTCTCTACACACCAGCCTGTCGGGTAAAAACTATGGGAGGGCATGAGGAGGCACTAAACAACCAAACACTCTGATATAGGAGAAATTATCCTCAATGAACCAGTCTGCAAGCTTTCCTAAGTTCCCCATAATCCTTTCTGAAATTTAGGGAGGTGGGTGACCATAAATAGCTATGTGAACTGGTACCACCACATGTGACATATTTCGTAATTTCCAATAATTCGTCACTTTGATACTTCGGTGATTTTTGAACTCAATGTTTGTTAAACTCCCGAAGGGATATCTCCCAAAGTGATGTGGCATGGATTATGTCATTATGATGACATGTTGAGAAAAGAGAGGCACCACGCGTCACTTGAAAACGTGTGAATCGTCCGACGTAAATGTCAAAAATAAGTGCCACGTGTCAAATCAAGGAAAGGTTTTTAAAGGACACATGTCCTATGACTTGTGTTTGTGAGTTCTTTAGGAAAATTCACAAGTGGTTATCTTTGGGTTTCATAGTTTCGAGGTTTTTGTTGTTTAGACTTGTTGGAACATTTGAAGCGCGAAGCTCCCAAGCGACTATTAGAGACTTACTCTTTAAAACTCAGGTGGCTCCAAAACTTCGGAGATCATTAGGATCGTTCGATCAAATTAAGGAAACTCATCGACGACAAATATTGTAAGAACTTTATTGATAAATAACAACCAATTAATTTGATTTAAAATTAAAGGCAACTCTCTAAGTTTTTTCTTTTTTTGGGTAAAATTTTATTTCTAAGAGGTGAAAAATATAAATCTCAAAAATTCAAAATTATGCGTGTTCCAACACGATGTGTGTTGGCACAGGGGCAGACCCAGGGTTCAACACTTCAACAACGCACCAACAAAATCCTAACTATCGGCCCTTTCGGCAACACCTGCGAAGTAGATGAAGTCTCACCCGAGGTAGAGGTAGGGGTGCTTGCAGGACTCAAATGTTTGCAACCTAGCTAGGACACAGATCTATGATTACAATACTCTAACCAAGAACTTAGCAGTTAACATTTGTCAGTAACGAACCTTTATTCACATCTCATATCCAAACCCTAATTACAGAGCAGCGTAGTATTCATTCAGATCTAACACATCTAAGCACTTAGCATATGGAAAAAGATCAGATCTAGAATTCATTCACCTTACAAAGCACTAGGTTATTATACCAGATGCATCATACATAAATATATCATCACTAAGCTTAAATCACATTACTAACATACAAACATAATGCACAAAGAAACCATAACACAAGATATACATGGTTCACCCCAGTGTGGGTCTACATCCACCAACTCTTTGTCTTCTTTATTATCTTTTGTCAATCTCCTTACATGCACAAAGCCTCAGAATCCACTGCGCATAGGACAGGAGATCTGCGCGCACCTCGCTAGATCCTCCTTCCCCAAGCTAGGTTTAAGCACAAAGCCTTCTTATTGTCTATACACAATCTTCTTACAATCACTTGCACTTAGATTTGCAAGTTCTTAACACATAGCATGCACAAAGAATCCACAACTATTCACACTTAGTACCTTGGCCTTCACTTGCCCTTAGCACCGCCTAGTTACATCGCCTATCTTTCTATTTATACATTACAAAATGGGCCTAAACATGGATAAACCCATGGGCCAACATCCCATACCCGTTACATAAACCTTAATCTAAAAACGGGCCAAGATCCCGCGATCCCTACTTCGACTTGTGCTTCGCCTTCGACCAGCCCGTCAAAGTCCCAAAAGAGGTCAAACATGACCAACGATCTATAAAAACATGGTCAAGGGCCAACATGCCCCCAACACTCACCTGTGACTCGTCCTGAGTCACTCTGTTCTGGGTAACTCTGCCTCAAAAGACTCGAGATTGGCTCGAGCTACTTCAAATTGTTGTTGCACCAAGGCCTCCTGCTCGACGAACTCTTGAATAGTTGCCTCGTTCACAGGTCCTTCTAAGCATTGTTCTACCGAAGTTACTACTTGTTCTAGCTCTGCTCCTCGGCCTTCAATCTCCTCAAAAAGTAGGCAAGTTGCATCCTGGACTGGGTGGAGCTTCTAAGTCACTTCCATGAATTTGCTTTGTATGACATGGACCTGCTATTGAGCCGTGTGTTGTTCTTGGGATATTTTCATCCTCTCAACTGCTGACAGGATTTTCAACTGCGCTTGTACTGTTGTTGCTTGTTGATTTTCTTCTTGGAGTTGTGACTCCAGTGTCTTCAGTTCAGGGTCCTTGGTAAGGTGCTCATAAGTCTGTGCACTACGACTGCTTAGTTGTTTACATTCCACAACTAATGCTTTGATCCTTTCAACTGCACTCTGGGCAGTTGCTTCTCTCTAGTCTCGCACTTCCTGCGGAGTGCTTGGCACTATTTTTAGCTCTAGTTCCGCGACCCTCTGTTGAATTTGTTGAATGGCTTCCGCAAGCTTCACGACTTGATTCATTATCGAGTCTTCTTCCATCTGCTCCAAGCCTGTCACAAAGCGAAGTGCTCTGTTGACTGCTACTTTAACTCTGACATGCTCCGTGATTAGTTGTTCTTTCTCCTACTGGATCTGTGCTTTATTTTCTTCAAACTTGGTTTGTAGGTCGTCCTTATCCTATTACATAACTCGGTGTTGCTCTATGATTTCCTCATGTGCTTGCTTGAGGGCCATTGTGGCATTATATTTTTCTTCCTTCACTCGATCAAGGTGATCTTGGGTCACGTCAGCTATTCTGCGGAGTTGGGCAGGGTCATGTCCCAACTCTGGTTCTTTTGGTGGCGGGGGTGCACTGGACACTGCGCAGCTGAAGTGAATGGCTTGATGTACTCCTCTCAGCTCTGTCTCAATTCTATCATACATGGCTTCTTGTTTGGCTTTATTTCTCTGCAAAATATCTTCTAAGGCATCTAATACAGCTGCGATAATGAAGTCGAAGTCATCCACCATGAGTACAGTCTACAACTTCGGCTTACTCACTTTGGACTTCTTTCATGATGTAGGTTTTGTTGGGGAAACCTTTCTTTTATTAGATGTCTCTACCTCCTCAAGGGGTTTCCTAAGCGGTGTTACTTCGCCTTGCTTCTGCTTTTCTTCTTCCCCTTCTTTTTCTTCTTTGTCCACTTCATTGTCTCCTCCTCCGCTAGGTGAATCTGATGTAGTCGCTTCTGATGTGTTGTGTATTTCTTGTACATCTTCCTTATTTTTCTTCCTGTTATTGTTGGGTGCATCATACTCTTCGTGAGTAACCACCGAACTTCCAATGAGGCTAGGATCAGACAGTGTTGCCTGGTCAATTGGTATAAGGAACTCTACAGACCATTCCTCAGTGATTTCCTTCAAGTCCTCCTCTGTGAGATTGTAGTAGGACTGAAGCTCTTCTTTACATTCATCTTCGCGCATAGTAATATAAATAAAATGCCTATCTGCATGGAACTTCATAAGGGGCTTGAACCTATATAGGGGATTCGACATCATATGAGGGAAAGACTCAATATCCCTCTTTAGTTGCAGGTAGTAGGCATGGAATACTGCGTTCGACTTCCATTGTTTCCCCATATCGCTCGAATACCATAGCGTGGTGAACTTCGCGGCTAATGGCTTGAACGGATCAATTTCAGGGAAGGTCGCACCTTTTAGCATCTCCCAAGAAGTAAACATGATGAGGATCAGTAGCCAGCTAAAATGGAACTCATAGCCTTGATCTCGAGCTTCGTGACAATCCAGTTCTAACTGATTGACTAAGTAACTAGCCCAGTTCATCTGTAGTCCTTCCACACATTTTCCTACGAGTTCAACGACAAACCCTGTGATCTGCGTGGGTCTATTCTTTCTTACTAGCTTACCAACAATCAACTAGAAATAAAGGCACACTGCACCATTCTGAATGGAGGCTACCTTGTAGCCTCGCATCCCTTTCTCTACATCATCGTAGGTGTCTTTGATCTTTTGTGCGAGGGCGCGGTCTGTAGCCTTCCCTGAATAAAATTCTTGCAGGTCTGGTCCCTGCATGCTCAATCCAGTGATCCTATGGATCAGTGCCGAATCGACGGTGATGCGTCTGTCCAACCATAGATATCTGCCATGGAAGCACGACAGCAGGAGCTTAACGCATGTGTTAACCTCCTTGTGCCTTATGAAATGTGGTATCTTCATCACATTCAAGACAGTGGACCTCGCGATGTCTATAGTCCACATCTGGGGGATGATCTTCAATTTATTCCCCTTCATATTTGTCAAATATTTGTGAGGTGAAAGCATGCCATAACTCTTGCGGTCTCCTAGGTTATAGTCACTGATATTCAAGGTTGGAATCCTCTCAAACTGCGGTCTGATTGCTTCTATTCCCTTCGAAAGGTACACAATGATGATTGTGTAGTCAAAGTCCCTCGGGACACTGTCACGACTCACCACATTGGCCAGGGGTGGGATGTAGTCAGGTAGGATGGATGGAATTAGCTTCGCATTTGTGAAGTCATCAAAATGCTTGGTTCTTTTCTTGGTCGTAGCTCAAGATGATCCAGATCCACGAGCAGTCAACAGGGAGGCTTTCACTCCTCGCGTCGATGAGGCTTGGATGCCTGCGAACATCACCTTCTCGGCCATGAGGTCTATTAGAATCTCTTTGATGGCTTTTTCTGTTGCGCTAATTTCGTCTGACATGCACACTCAAGATCTAATATCTCAGGTTGGTGAATAATACTCACTGTAATAAAATGGATGGCAAGGTCTCAATGATCAATGTGTGAAATCAACTAGTTCTCTATGGGCTCGGATAATCACAATTGACAAAAGTGTTCTCGGTGCAACGCTCAACGGGATGAATAGATATCACTATAACAGTTTCTTTCAATGGGTTGCAAAGCCTTATTCAATGTAATTCCATCTGTTATGGCGCGGTCCCAACGGTCCAATAGCGAACTTTCGAGCCATAACTGCTTTCCTAATCGTTTGGGAGCGTCGATTGAACGGTGATATTGCCTCCAATGGTCATATTTCTCTGCCATGGCGAAGTGCCTATCTATGCTGTACTGATATTCCGGTGAAGTTCAAACTCTGGAAACCTTCCTTCTGCTTCTTACAATTTTTCTAACTTTGCCCTCTTCTTACTAAGCTTTCTGGCCTTCTTTCCTATGATCTGAATCACTGGTTTCCTCTTTCCATTATCGTTCTTATCTCCTCTTGGCATGATAACTTCGCACAGTGGAGGGTCTTTCATAGGGTTCAAGGGTAATACTTCTTCTCTTTCTAGGGTAGTTGCTCTATTCTCTTGTATAGATAGGTGTCTCCAGTCTTCCTGTGTCCTTTCAACTTCGACATCCATATCGTTGGTCTTTAGTAGCTTCGACTGGTTCTCTTGTTCTTCCAATACATGCGCTATTCTCCTAGCCATGAAATCTCTTAGTTCTTGCTTTTTCTGTTCTAGATCCTCCTCTTCTTGCTTCCTTCGTATCTGATCTTTATCAATCCAGGTTTTTCCTAGCAAGATAGAAAATGTGGTGATGTTCTCAACAAACTTAACGATCTCAAATTCTTCTTCTGTCGAAGTGCCATGAGCACTCATAGATGTCTGGGTAAGTCTTCCACATAGGTTTACCAACTTTCCTCTAAATAATCCTATTCCTCCTAATGAAGGAACCATAGCAGGCTTTCCCAAAATTTTCCAAGTTCTTTCTGTCATGATATTCACATGTGTTTCCTCATCCAGGACACGGTCTATGTCAAAGTCTCTTATTCTTGTTTCTATGTACTCTTTATCTTTTAAGACCTCTGATAAGTTGATATTTATGTGGTCATTCAAGGTTTCTTTCATCTTCAGTAATACAGTCTCTGATTCTTTACGGGGTTCTATCATATCCTTAGTTTCTTTTCCTATCTCGTCATTTTCTTGTTTCATATTCATCTTTTCAACTTTATCAATCATTCTAGGACAATCCAAAACTTCATGGTCCATAGATTTACAACAAAGACAACTAAGTCTTCTACCAAGGAATTCTTTAGCAATATGTCCCAGTCCTCGACAAATGTAACAAAGGGTTAATCCTCTCTTTCTCTTAAATGATCCCCAACCCTTCCTGTACTGCGCACTGGGATCACAGTAACTAACCTGCAAAAAATTCTTTCTAGGATCCTACATCAATTTGTTAGTCCAAACATTCTTTCCATGCATAGGGATAACATACTTGTCATTAATTCTATCAGATCTATTCATATCAAATACTCTTTCTTCTAACTATGCCCTAGTTTTCAGATTAGGACAAAATTTATCAAACATACCTAGATCCATTCTTTCGAAACACAAATTTTCACTTATCTTACCTTTCTCAAAGAACAAATCTTCAAGATCTTACCTCTTTTCTTCAGATCAGACTTCTCTTCTCAGCACAGAGCTTCGCAATTCAATGTTTCACACTAAAGCAATAGATATACGCACAGAGCTTTATTTTCTTTAGTTCCCAGCAATCACAGTTTCAGTCTCGGCAACAGAACCATTTGTTGGCACAGGGTCAGACCCAGGGTTCAACGCTTCAACAACGCACCAAAAAAACCCTAACTATCGACCCTTTCGGCAACACCTGCGAAGCAGATGAACTCTCACCCAAGGTAGAGGTAGGGGTGGTTGCAGGACTCAAATGTCTGCAACCTAGTTGGGACACAAATCTGTGATTACAATACTCTAACAAAGCACTTAGCAGTTAACATTCGTCAGTAATGAACCTTTATTCACATCACAAATCCAAACCCTAATTACAGAGCAATCCAGTATTCAACCAGATCTAACACATCTAAGCACTTAGCATATGGAAAGAGATCAGATCTACCATTCATTCACCTTACCAAGTACTAAGCTATTATACTAGATGCATCATACATAAAGATATCAACACTAAGCATAAATCACATCTCTAACATACAACCATAATGCACAAAGCAACCATAACACATGATATACGTGGTTCACCCCAGCGTGGGGATACATCCACCAAATCTTCGTATTCTTTATTATCTTTTGTCAATCTCCTTACATGCACAAAGCCTCAGAATCCACTCTACATAGGACAGGAGATATGCGTGCACCTCACCAAATCCTCCTTCCCTGAGCTAGGTTTAAGCACAAATCTTTCTTATTGTCTATACACAAGCTTCTTACAATCACTTGCACTTAGATCTACAAGTTCTTAACACATAGCATGCACAAATAATCCATAATTATTCGCACTTAGCACCTTGGCCTTCACTTTCCCTTAGCACCACCTACTTACATCGCCTAGATTTCTATTTATACATTACAAAATGGGCCTAAACATGGGTAAACCCATGGGCTGACATCCCATACCTGTTACATAAACCCTAATCCCAAAAACTGTCTTAACAAGGGCCCGAGATCCCGCGATATCTACTTCGACTTGCGCTCCTCCATTGACCAGCCTGTCGAAGTCCCAAAAGAGGTCAAACATGACCAAGGATCTCCAAAACTTGGTCAAGGGACAACAATGCATGTCCCCGATGAGGTGAGGGTATAGAGAGTTGGGTCTTGAGCTAGTTTCTCTTGGGGACGGTTGATCTCACCAACCCAAGCGACCTCCTATGGCAGAAGAAAAAAGAGATGACATAACAAGAGATCCTTTCAAGATGTTGCTCTAGGAATCCCTCCTGCAATAGAGGAATGAGATGATGTACAACTTTTCTTAGATCCTTCAATGACTATCGATGGTGGTTGACGCATCTTCTGCAAATATCCATTTCATAGGTACAACTCCCTTCGAGGTACATGTTAGTTTTGATATCCCCTTATTTGAGGGTTAGATAGATGCAAATTCTCTAGAAAAATGGTTGAATCTACTAGAAGGTTATTACTCTGTCCAAAATTTCTCTTATGGTGAAAATATCACCTTCGCTCTCCTTAAATCCCTTTCCCGTGTCAAACTTGGTGGGAAGGTCACTGGAATAGGCACAACTCGAATGAATATAATCCATTCGAGAGAGAATCCACATGGGAAACCTTTGTGGATGCCCTCAAGGAGGATTTCTACCTTGTTGGAAGCTCTGATGACCAATATATGAGATGGATGACTCTGTGTGAGGAGAGAGGCCAGACAGTGCCAAAGTATACCAACATATTCCATACCCTACACTCAAAGATGGGTATTCAAGATATTGAGAGACACTTGGTTCTGAGGTACTGCAATGGTCTACACAAGTACACCCAAACAAACATGGATTTCTTGGAAATCTCCTCACTAGGAGTTGATTATCGATATGCTGTAAAAAATGTAGCAAAATAAGCGAGAGTTTGGGTTTGCAAAACCACAACTACAAAATCATGGAAAAGTTGTCCCTAACTCATATAACAAGGGATAGAGAAAGGAAGGCCAACCTCAAGAAAACCAGTGCAATCCATAGACAAAGAAGGGTAACAGGAAGACAAGGAAGGACATTGGAAAGTGGTGTGAGTTCCAATCCCCTGGCACAACACTAATGAATGTTGCTTGAAAAAATCATTGTTGGTCAAGGTCAAATAAAAGGAAGCAGATCAGGGAAAGTGGATAATTGGTGCAGAACCCAATGCTACCATTGCAACCGCAAATATCCAAATGAACGAGTCAGAGGAGCTTGAGGAGGTGCAACACCTCTTCCATTCATAGATGTGGGTGAAGATGACCCCACTACATTTCATTGTTGACAGTGGGAGATAGAAGAACTTGATCTTAGCCAAGGTTTTCGAGATACTGAAGTTGTCAACAATGCCACACCCCCAATTTTACACCATCAGATGGTTGATTTGGAGACAAGACATCTGTGTCAACCAAAAATGTTGCATTTCCTATAACATTAATCCATTCAAAGATAAGGTATTATGTGATGTTGTCCCACTTGAAGCCCATGATGTTATTTTAGGAAAACAATATATGTGGAAACATCCTACTATTTATGAGTCTGGGCCTCGTAGTATCATTATTACTCTGGGGGGTCAGCTCTACAGAATACCTAAGGTAGTTATGACTACTTCCATTTCATTGATCTCGACAAAACACTACCACAAAGTAGTCTCTTATACCACAAATTTTTCCATCTTCATGATCTGGTCAGAAGGCGAACAAAATGTCACTGCGACCACCATAGCCTCGACCCAATACCTTTCTATATAGCATAAGTAGGTCAACAACATTGTAGAGGAGCACAAAGATATTTTTTACCTATGGGGGTTCCTTTTAACTGCCAAGTCAAGCATTCCATTGACTTGGTGCCCGATGCTCCCTTACCCAATGGTCTAATCTATAGATGCTCACTTCCAGGGAATGAGAGTTTTCCATATGTTCAACATAGCCATAATAGAGACCTTCATAGATCTGTTGGTCGTGACCCTTTTCAGGTGTGCTTGGGGTTACAACCATTAGCCCCCATTGATATATCTATTACTGTTGCATCTTCATTGATAGAGTCCTCCCAGACTTAAGTCAAGGTAGATCATGCAGCCATATTTGTTAAATGGATCCAACACCTCTAACAATAGGTTTATGACATCCTTCAACAAGATAATGCCAAGTACAAGTAGGACAACTAATTCAACAAGATAAGCATCTCACCAAGGTTCAGATTCAACAAAATTGTCCCCATCTCTTGAGGTAAATTGACACAATGGGGACCATTGCTTCCTAAGGGAGAGGATTTATCTAGATGGATCTCGGTGACCATCCACATTTACCACTGAATTAATGTTTTTGGACCTGTGGTTTTGATAAACCATGATATTCACCCTTTTTTATGGGGAATGTAATGTAATTCCATATCCATTTGTTAATTATATCCATCATGTAATGATTGCTCATTTTTCATATGTACATGTTGTTGTGCCTCTTTCGTCACCTTGGTGAGCAAAATAGAGGTGATTGGAAGCTCAGTTGGGTCTTCTGAGCAGGACAGCTGTAAAGAAAAGATTTAGGGAAAGAAAATAAAAACTACAATTAAGAATTAAACTAAGAGATGCAAATAAAAACTAAATTCATGAGCATAGGGACATAGAAACAAAAAGAACCATAAGACCCATGTCACCAATTTTTGAGGCTGATCTATTAGTGAAACCAAAGCACCAAGAAGAAAGGGGACTATGAGTCCCTTCTTCCTCCAAGGGATGTCTCTTGGACCCCCACTAGCTAGCTCTTCTTACAACAAAGAAAAATGGAAAATGATGGTGAAAGAACTCTTTACAAATCCACTCAATGGGTGAGGTGGATTGTCAAATGTAATGGTGCCAATATGCTCTTGAAAAGGATGGAGTCCTCAAGACAATAGAGGCAACATAACATTACTTTGAATTCCTTCAGAAAATGAGGTGCATCCATGGATTTTTACAGCATTCATTTGGGTTATTGTTTAACTGCTTTGTAGTGTGAAAAGAGGCCAATTAGGGCATTCTTAGGTCTTTGACCAGCCCACCAGTCGGATCCAGTCCATATTTGAGGGTCAAATCGGCTTGGGAGCTGAACCATAAGTGGGTGGGAGGTCGACCACTCTCATAAATGCATTGTTTAGTAGGTGCACGACTTTTTGCGATAACAATCACGCATCGTGTGCATGTGCGCGATTTCTGCGTTCTTGTTTCGTGCATGCGCGCACGCCCAATGTTTGCGTAGCGCTTTTCAATTTTTCACTACTTTGTATAGTTTTTTGACCTTTTTTGAATGCTTTGGTATTAATTCATATCCATGGATGACTTCATCACTATTTGACGATGCTGAGTTCTTGTAATCATGTGCGGACGAAATTTCAGTGATAACAGATGCCTCCCGATGGATGAGGTTAGGAGCATACGTATAGCCGAAATCCATCAATGTTTATTCTACTGGGAATGTTTTTGTAAGAGAGAGAAATAGTGGGATCATCCAGAGAAATCCATTGGAGGGAAAAAGGAACTGGTAGGACCTGACCTTCCATGAGGTGCGTAAAATAGAAAACTATGTACAAACGAGGCGGGCATGCCCCATGCTCGTGTCATGTAACTCTGAAAAGATGACTAAAGTGTTGGTGTAGACAATTGTAGCGCCCTTAGGGGCAGTCGTGATAAAGGAAGAAGAAAATTCTACAAATGAACATACTCTGAATAGTAGGCAGTGATCACGGTAATAAGTAGTAGCGATTATGTGGGCATTGAGAGCCCCGCCAAGTTCAGAGGTCTTCGGAAAATGAAAGAACTAACTGCAATAGTTGCAAAGTAAGACCCACCATAACATGAGAAAGTGTTGGCGTCGAATGTTATGTGGGTCAATGACAGCAGGGAGTAATGGTGTGTCACCTTGTGCCGTCCGAGATCTCTCATTGAGTGGATAATGAGAATCAAGATACTATCGTCCTTCTGATGTCATTAAAAAGGGGGGAACGCGACTCCCAGAAGCAAATGGCTTCGTGAAATCTACTAAGGTGAGGAAGTGGCAGAGGTACATGGATGAAGTCAAGATGTGGGAAGACTCAAGACTGCCCTTGGTTGGAGTATGTGTGAGAGAAAAAGTGGTCGCAATCGTTCAA
>ML785615.1:473103-483693 GCA_009831015.1 Picea engelmannii | reverse complement strand
CATTCAGTGCCTATTCTCAATGCCCTCTTGGCAGAGCTCTATAGAACCCTTAGTGATTCTATCTCCTTCTGAACTCGAACCATAGTTCTTCTCCTCAATGCAACTCATGCATCTGCTCAATGTCTACCTAGCAGAGCTCTTCCAAAATCCCACATTGATTCTATCTTCTGTTGTGTTCTCCTCTACATAGTCTTACCTCCAAGGTATTCAACAACATTGAGGTTTCTCCCTGAGTTTAAGACTTTGGCTGGTGCACCCTCCTTTGTCCAAATTTCGTAGAGTCGTAAATGCACTCTATGAACTAGCTTTCAGAACCCATAGTGTTCTATCACACCCTCATGTCATGAAGCCTCAGAGAACCCCAAACCTAAAATCAAAGAACCCAAATGGTAGCAGAAACTTTCTGTCCCTACATATGCATACTAATACACATCTACATTATATAATGAACACATGAAATCATTCACACAACACAGAATGACATGCAGGAAAAACTGCCCTTTGTATTAACATGAAATGCCTCCTTTACAAGGTGTTCTTGAGCTTAGACCTTTTACAGAGTCTTGGCTCTTTTTTCTCCTCTATGCACACTAAAATTGACTTACTCAAAATAATATCTAAAAGATATTTTACATGAGGGGGCTCTTCGAACTCTTCCCTCCAAGCTACCTACTCTAATTCAATTACATTTAAATTTGCATTGAATGGGTTGTCTAGTCCAGATTGAAGCTAGATCTAGCCTTGCAACCATTAAAGGATACTTATACCTAACACCTGCTCAAATACATGGCTCTATGGCTCCACTGACTTACATACATTAATTACAAATTTCAAATATGAAAATCGTGAGGGTTGGCGCCTCTCTTCCATTAAATGCATGCTTTGAATGTGATGGATGGCTAGCGCATTGTTCGCTTTGGAGCGATGCTCCTACATCATACTCCTCTGCTGCAAAAATTCATGAGCTCTTGCTCATGAGCTCTCCCCCCTGGTTGTTGAAATCTTCATGGATCCCAAAAACCTCTTTGGAGTTGTCTCTATGCTCCTTCTCTCTATTGTTGTTGTTGCTGCTACTTCTGCTGCTTTGTTGTTGTTCCTATCTCTCTTTTTCCCAGCTTCCCCTTGCTGGCAGTCTCTATTGATATGATCAACAACTTTTTGATCTCATCGATAACCTTGTCCAACTACTGCAATGGTTGGCTCTGTCCTTGCAGCCTCCCTTGCTGAAATTTTTCTTTGAAAATGGGGAGATCATCGTGATCATCATCTTCTTCCCCTCCTGTGGCACTAAGTGTCCACTCTATTGTAGACTCCAATTCTGCATGCTCATTACTATATTTATGTTCAGCCTCTTCATATGACAGTGCTACTGCTACCATTCCTCTTTGTGTTGGATCAAGTCCAACCTCTCCCTACTGCTCTTTGGGATAGTATGCTCCTCCTGCATCTACTTCCATCTTGACTTGTTGGATGTGCATGCCCTACACCTTCACCCTTCTCTCCAGGGATTCAATCTACTCACATAGATTAGTAAAGCTCATGTTGTCTGCCTCCTCTTCTTCTGCTTCTGCTACAAGCTTCAATGTTGCAATCTCCTCAGCTTTGTGGCTGAATATGTTGACCCATTACTCAAAATTCTCTTCTTCTTCCTCTGCTTGGGAAAACATCAATGTCTATTCCAATGCTTCGATAGTCACAACTAGTTGTTCCTCTGTTGTTGCATCAACAACACACACTCTCACCTTAACTGGGCTATGTGGCAGGAATATTTCAATTCTCCCAATGGTTAGAATGGTCTTCTGATCCTCCTGCTGGATGGTGCAAGTTTTTTAACTTGTCATCATCTTCATTCACATGGCCTGTAAAACCACCTGAATCTTCACTTGTCATCACTCCTTGCTGATATGAACTCACTCCTGAGTTCATGAGACTCTCACATGGCCTCATCTACTCTCCCTTGCCCACCTGGCAATATGGGATTCCTGCCCTGCCCTCCTGACAGTCTATGAGATCCTCGGATCCCATCTCCTTTCCCATATGGCAATATGTATTTCCTTCATTGCATACATGGCAGTCTCTGAGATCTTATATTGATCTCTTTCTATTTCCCTACTGGAAATATGAATTCCCCTCACTGTCCTCCTAACAGTCTATGAGATCCTGGAATAATCTCATCTCATTGCCCTCCTGGCAATTGGGAATTTCCTCACTTCTCTCCTGGCAGTCTCTGCACACATGGCAGTCTCTAAGATCTTCAGTCGATCTCTGTTCATCCTTATTGTCATTGAGATTTATCCCAACCTCTAGTTCACATACCTGAACCATCTCTTCTTCATCGTTCCTAAGGCTTTCAGCATGCATCAACCATCCTCTTATCAACCTCCACTATCTTTTGGCCACCAATTCCTTGACTGGCCATTTTTCCTTTGACTTCATGGGCCATTCATATACACATCTTGACCTAGCATTTTGTTGCATCAGTAATGCCAAAATTTCTATCCTCACTCTGATCTCAATGAGTTCTTTGTCTCTTGCAGGGTTTGCCCACTGCTGGTGGTTCTTCTTTCCACTGCATGCATGGCCTTCAATAGCCATCTTGCTGCCTTCTGTATGCCTTCCTAAAAAACCTACTGCTGTCACTCTACACTCTTGAGTGCTTCCAAACTCTCTTCTACAGTCCTCCTGACTGCCTTCCTTGACTGTTGCCTACCTACAAACAATCACAACAGAGTTTCTAACACTCTATCTTCCTTTGATACCACTTTGTGCATATCAGAGTACTCCTTTCTCCTCTCACTTCCTCTGCCTGAAATATAAAAACCGAGTCAAGATATGATACCACAAATGGTGCATATCCCCCAACCCTTGGGCCAGATCCACTACAGGATCGTTCAAATCTCCTCCAATGAACCGAAATAGCTCTTCAGGCTTTTACTCAAAATCCCTTAACAAATTCGATCCACAGGTCCTTTCCCAAAAACCCTACTTGTGCCAACATATACCAGGCGAGAGTCTTCACCTCTTTGACCAAGCTAACAATTGCTTTTCAGGTTTCATGACTTTGTGAATCCCTGTGTCGAGGTTCTTGGTTCCTCGATCCACCGAAACCCGATAGGCCAAAATACCAAAAATAGATTTAATCATCGATTATCCCTTGACCCCCATCTCAGTCCATGTGACCACTTTTCCCCGTGAACGTAGAATTATTTCGGAACTTCGGGGTTTCCAAGGCTGAAATGCCTCGGTTCCTTGTCTTTAAGATTCCCGAAATCCCGAACCCGAATCTCTAAAATGCCACTCCCTGGTTTTGTCCTCCAAGGATTTCTTTTCCCTGGATTTTCGTGGCTCACCATTTTGTAGTTTCAATTGTCGAATTGCTCAGCTCTCTGTAGTAGAATCCTCAAATTGTTGAATTCTGAAATCCCGACACCCGATATGCCGAAAGGTTGGCCTTCTATCGCATTCTCAACACCTTCGGGATTTCACGTTTCTCGATCCCACGATGCAAGGTTCTCTCGGTCCCTTCTCTTTGGAATTCCTAGTATCTAAAATACCGATGTCACCTTCCTTTCGGGGATTTCCCCTAAATCTTAATTGTGTGCTCCTTTCTTGGAATTTCAGGATTCACAGTTTCGCGAATCCTCCACAACAAATGTTTCTCCTTCGACTTCCCGGTAGCTGAATCCATGATATTCCGAGATTTGAATTCTCAGTGGGCTTTCGGATGTCCGACACGCATCCTCCTACAAATGGGAGGCCATGATCCCCTCGTTGTTTTGGGACTTTCACTGTGAAGTGCCCCGATCTGTTGTCATTGAAATTCCCGAAATGTCAAATCCTGAATCCCCAAAATCCCAAATGTCTCTATCATTTCGGGAATTTGACAAGCCTCTGATCAGCTCATGTGTGAGCTTAACTCATGCACATATTCTCCCAGATTTGATGATGGTTTGCGATCTATGCAAGATCTGATAGCTTAGATCTTCTTCTCCTATGCACTCTTTCTTTGTCTCTACCTAGACGTAAACTTGCAACAGTCTAGATCTCGTCTTCTACTTGATCCGATGGTAAATCTGCTCCCTCTTGTGAGCTTTTGTTCCTTCCCGATCCTTGGAAGATTTCCCAATTATTAAAGACCTTGGTCTCTGCTTTCTCTGTGAACCCTGTATCCTCGTTCTCGCCAGCGTTCTTGAAGACGCTTTCTCTCCTGAGCTTCCTCAAACCAAAACCCTCCAAAAGGTCTGCTTTCAACATTTGAGATACTTCCACTCTCCCTCCTGAGCTTTGTTCTCTTTGAATCCTTAAAGGATTCTTTGACTTCTGTACTCCTTGTAGAGTCTCTACACACATGAAGGTGCTATCCGTCCTGAGCTTGTCTATTGTTCATACCTCTAAGGGACTTCACCATTTTTCCTTGTCCCTCAGATGAATAATATGATGCCCTCTTGAAAGTCTCTTGCTCAAGAAACTCCTTGCTGAGTCTATAGGGTGTTCAACAACCCTGTGAAGATCCTATTCCTTGGACACTTCTTTTGTTCCAGAACTCAAAAGAGTTCTTTCCTATGCAAATTGGCACTTACTCAATTCCCTCCTGGCAGAGCACCTGCAGAATCCCTCAGTAATTCTATTTCCCTTAATGAACTCAAACCAGAGTTCTGTCGTGCACCTACTCAATGCCCTCCTGGCAAAGCTTCCAGAATCCTCAGTGATTCTGATTTCTCTTTGAACCCACAATGGATTTTTCCTCTGCACTTTGTACCTGTGCTTAATTCCCTCCTGGCAGAGCTCTATATAACCCTCAGTGATTCTATCTCCTTCTGAACTTGAACCAGAGTTATTCTCCTCAATGCAACCCATGCATCTGCTCAATGCCCGCCTGGCAGAGCTCTTCCAGAATCCCGCAGTGATTCTATCTTCTGTTGTGTTCTCCTCTACGTAGTCTTACCTCCAAGGTATTCAACAACCTTGAGGTTTCTCCCTGAGTTTAAGACTTCGACTGGTGCAACCTCCTGGCACATCTTTGTCCAAATTCCGCAGAATCCAAAATGCACTCTATGCACTATCTTTTAGAACCCACAATGTTCTGTCACACCCTCATTGCATGAAGCCTCAAATAACCCCAAACCCGAAACCAAAGAACCTAATAGGTACCAGAACCTTTCTGTCCCTACAGATTCATACTAATACACATCTACAGTATATAATGAACACATGAAATCATTCACACAACATAGAATGACATGCAGGAAAAAATACCCTTTGTATTAACATGAAATGCCTCCTTTACAAGGTTTTCTTGAGCTCATACTTTTTACAGAGTCTCGGCTCTTTTTTCTCCTCTATGCACACTGAACTTGAATTACTCAAAATGAGATCTAAAATATCTTTTACATGAGAGGGCTCTTCGAACTCTTCCCTCCAAGCTACCTACTCTCATTCAATTACATTTAAATTTACATTGAAAGGGCTATCTAGTCCAGATCGAAGCTAGATCTAGCCTTACAACCCTTAAAGGCTACTTCTACCTAACACCTTCTCAAAGGCATGGTTCTATGGCTCCACGAACTTACATACATTAATTACAAATTTCAAATAATAAAATCGTGAGGGTTGGTGCCTCTCTTCCATTAAATGTGCACTTTGAATGTGCTGGCTGGATGGCACATTGTTGGCTTGGGAGCGATGTTCCTGCATCATACTCCTCTACTGCAAAAATTCATGAGCTCCTGCTCATGATCTCTCCACCCTGGCTATTGAAATCCTCCTGGATCCAAAAAAACTCTTTGGAGTTGTCTCTCTGCTCCATCTCTTTGTTGTTGTTGTTGTTGCTGCTTCCGCTGCTTTTTTGCTGCTATTGTCTCTCTTCTTCCCAGCTTCGCCTTGCTGGCAGTCTCTGTTGATCAGATCATCAGCTTTTATATCTCATCGATCAACTCATCCAATTGTTGCAATGGCTGGCTCTGTCCTTGCAGCCTCCTCTACTAAAATTTCTCTTTGCAAATGGGGAGATCATCATGATCATCATCTTCTTCCCCTCCTACGACACTAAGTGTCCACTCTGTTGCAGACTCCAATTCTGCATGCTCATTAGTGAATTTATGTTCAGCCTCTTCATCTAATAGTTCTACTTCTACCATTCGTTTTTGTTTTGGCTCAAGTCCAACCTCTCCCAATTTCTCCTTGGGCGAGTATGCTCCTCTTGCATCTGCTTCCAATTTGACTTATTGGATGTGCATGCCCTGCACCTTCAGCCTTCTCTCCAGGGCTTCAATCTACTCACACAGATCAATAAAGCTAATGTTGTTTGCTTCCTCTTCTTCTGGTTCTACTCCAAGCTTCAATGCTGCAGTCTCCTCAGCTTCGTGGCTGAATTTTGACCCATTCCTTGGAATGCTCTTCTTCTTCCTCTGCTTGGGAAAACATCAATGTCTGCTCCAATGCTGTGATAGTCATAGTTGGTTGTTCCTCTATTTTTGCATCAACAACACACGCTCTCACCTTAACTGGGCTATGTGGCAGGAATATTTCAATTCTTCCAATGGTCAGAATGCTCTTCTGATCCTTTGTTGGATGGTGCAAGTTTTTAACTTGTCATCATCTTCATTCACATGGCCTATAAAACCTCCTAAATATTCACTTTTCAGCACTCCTTGCTAATCTGAACTCACTCCTAAGCTCATGAGACTATCACATGGCCTCATTTTCTCTCCCTTGCCCACCTACAAATATGGGATTCCTGCCCTTCCCTCTTGACAGTCTATGAGATCCTTGGATCCCATCTCATTGTCCATCTGGCAATCTTTATTTCCTTCTCTGCACACATGGCAGTCTCTAAGATCTTATATTGATCTCTTTCCATTGCCCTGCTGGAAATATGAATTCCCCTCACTATCCTCTTGACAGTCTATGAGATCCCACAACGATCTCATCTCATTGCCCTCCTGGAAATTGGGAATTTCCTCACTACGCTCCTGGCAGTCTGTGCACACATGGCAGTCTCTGAGATATTTAGTTGATCTATGTTAATCCTTAATGTCACTGAGATTTCTCCTCGCCTCTGGTTCACATACCTGAACCATCTCCTCTTCATCATTCTTGAGGCTTTAAGCATGCCTCAACCATCCTCTTATCAACCTCCGCTGTCTTTTGGCCACCAATTCCTTGACTGGCCATTTCTCTTTTTTTTCCATGGTCCATTCATATACCCATCTTGACCTAGCATTATGCTGCATCTGTAATGCCATAATTTCCATCCTCGCTCTGATCTTGAGAAGTTCTTTGTCTCTCATAGCATTTTCCTGTTGTTGGTGGTTCTTCTTTCCACCACATGCATGGACTTCAGTAGCCATATCACTGCCTTCTATCTGCCTTCCTGGAAAACCTGCTACTTTCACTCTACAATCTTGAGTGCTTCCAACCTCTCTCCTATAGTCCTCCTAACTGCCTTCCTTGACTGTTTCCTACCTTCAAACAATCACCAAAAAGTTTCTAGCACTCTGTCTTCGTTTGATACCACTTTGTGCATATCAGAGTACTCCTTTCTCCTCTCTCTTCCTCTTCCTGAAGTATAAAAACATAGTCAAGCTCTGATACCACAAATGGTGCCTATCCCCCAACCCTCGAGCCATATACACTATAGGATCATTCAAATCTCCTCCAGTAAGATGAAATAGCTCTTCGGGATTTTACTCAGAAACCCTTAACAAATTCGATCCACAGGTTGTTTCCCGAAAACCCTACCTGTGCCAACATATACCAAGCGAGAGTCTTCACCTCTTTGGCCAAGATAACAATTGCTTTTCATGTTTTGTGACTTCGCGGATCCTTGTGTGGAGGTTCTTGGTTCCTCGATCCCCCAAAACCCTATAGGCCGAAATACCGAAAACAGATTTAGCCGTCGATTAGCCCTTGACCCCCATCTTGATCCATGTGACCACTTTTCCCCATGACCGCAACCTTCTTTCAGAACTTCGGGGTTTCCAATGCCGAAATGCCCCAGTTCTTTGTCTTCAGTATTCTCAAAATCTTGAACCCCGAATCTCCGAAATACCACTCCCTGGCTTTCTCCTCCAAGGATTTCTTTTCCCTGGATTTTCGCATCTCATGATTTCGGAATTTGAATTATAGAAGTGCTTGGCTCTCTGTAGCAAAATCCCTGAATTATCGAATTATGAAATCCCGACACCCAGTATGCCTAAAGGTTGGCCTTCTATCGTGTTCTCAACACCTTCAAGATTTCGTGTTTGGCGATCTCACGATGCAAGGTTCTCCCGGTCCTTGCTCCTTGGACTTCCTAGTATCCAAAATACCGATGTCACCTTCCTTTTGGGGATTTCCCCGAAAGCTCAACTATGTGCTCCTTTCTCGGAATTTTAGGATTCGCGGTTTCACGAATCCTTCGCAACAAATGTTTCTCCTTCAACTTCCCAGTAGCTAAATCCCTGATATGCCGAAATATGAATTCTCGGTGGGCTTCCAGATGTTTGCCACGCGTCCTCCTACAAACGGGTATCCAAGATCCTCTCACTATTTTGGGATTTTCACTGTGATGTGCCCCGATCTCTTGTCATCGAAATTCCTGAAATGCTGAATCCTGAATCTTCGAAATCCAAAATGCCTCTATCATTTCAAGACTTTGATGAGCCTCTATCATTTCATGTGTTAGCTTAACTCATGCACATCTTTTCCCAGATATGACGATGGTCGACGATCTGTGCAAGATTTGACGACTTAGATCTTCTTCTCCTATGCACTCTTCTTCTTCCGCTACTTGGACGTAAACATGCAATGATCCAGATCTCCTCTTCGACTTGATCTGATGGAAGTTGTGCTCCCTCTTGTGATCTTTTGTTTCTTCCTGATCCTTGGAATATTTCCCAATTATTAAAGACCTCGGTCTCTGCTTTCTCTATGAACCCTGTATCCTCGGTCTCACCTGCATTCTTGAAGACGCTTTCTCTCCTGAGCTTCCTCAAACCAAAACCCTCCAAAAGGTCTCCTTTCAGCCTCTGCGATACTTGCACTCTCTCTCCTGAGTTTTGTTCTTTTCGAATCCTTAAAATATTCTTTGACTTTTGTACTCCTTACAGAGTCTCTGCACGCATGAGGGTGCTATCAGTCCTGATCTTGTCTGCTTCTTAGACCTCTAAGGGACTTCACCCTTTTTCCTTCTCCCTCAGATGAAAAATTTGATGCCCTCTTGACAGTCTCTTGCTCAAGCAACTCCTTGTTTAGTCTACAGGGTGTTCGAAAACCCTGTGAAGATCATGTTCCTTGGACACTTCTTTTGTTCCAGAACTCAAAAGAGTTCTTTCCTATGCAAACTGGCACTTTCTCAATGCCCTCCTAGTGGATCTCTTGCAGAATCCCTCAGTGATTTTGTTTCCCTTAATGAACTCAAACCAAAGTTTTGTTGTGCACTCTAGCACCTGCTCAATGCTCTCCTGGCAGAGCTTCCAGAATCCTTAGTGATTCTAATTTCTCCTTGAACCCACAATGGAGTTCTCCTCTGCACTCTGTGCCTGTTCCCAATGCCCTTCTGGCAGAGCTCTATAGAACCCTTAGTGATTCTATCTCCTTCTAAACTCGAACCAGAGTTCTTCTCCTCAATGATACTTGTGCATATGCTCAATGCCCGCCTGACAGAGCTCTTCCAAAATCCCGTAGTGATTATCTCTTCTATTGTGATCTCCTCTACATAGTCTTACCTCCAAGGTATTCAACAACCTTGAGGTTTCTCCCTGAGTTTAAGACTTCGGCTAGTGCACCCTCCTGGCATGTCTTTGTCCAAATTCCATAGAATCGGAAATGCACTCTATGCACTGGATTTCAGAACCCCCAGTGTTTTGTCACACCGTCATGGCATGAAGCCTCAAAGAACCCCAAACCTAAAATCAAAGAACCCAACAGGTAGAGAAACCTATCTGTCCCTACAGATGCATTCTAATACACATCTATATTATATAATGAACACATGAAGGAATTCACACAACACAGAATGACATGCATGAAAAACTTCCCTTTGTATTAATATGAAATGCCTCCTTTACAAGGTGTTCTTGAGATTAGACTTTTTACAGAGTCTCGGCTCTTTTTTCTCCTCTATGCACACTGAACTTGACTTACTCAAAATGATATCTAAAAGATATTTTACATGAGGGGTCTCTTCGAACTCTTCCCTCCAAGCTACCTACTCTCATTCAATTACATTTAAATCTACATTGAATGGGTTGTTTAGTTTAGATTGGAGCTAGATCTAGCGTTACAACCATTAAAGGCTACTTCTACATAAAACCTTCTCAAAGGCATGGCTCTATCGCTATAGGACATTACATACATTAATTACAAATTTCAAATATGAAAATCGTGAGGGTTGGCGCCTCTCTTCCATTAAATGCGCTCTTTGAATGTGTTGGCTGGCTAGCGTGCTGCTGGGTTCAGAGCGATGCTCCTGCATCAACCCTTCTAGGATAAATTGGTAGTCTAGGGCCTATTAGACCTCCCCATGCTAATTCTCAGGGGGACCTAAATTTTACATTTCATCAGTAAAAAAAATGGGGTGCTCATTCTCGACTCGGTCCTCTAGCAAGT
>ML785615.1:435224-453164 GCA_009831015.1 Picea engelmannii | reverse complement strand
GATCAGATGTGACAATCAAAGCTCGATCAATATTGCGAAGAATCCGATCTTTCATGCAAGGACAAAGCATGTTGAATCTCAGTATCATTTTGTTCGAGAAAAGTTGCAGTCAAATGAAATAAATCTTGTGTATTGTAATACTAATGAAAATACTGCTGATATTTTCACTAAGCCTCTTGGAAAGATTAAGTTTGAACTGTTTAGGGATATGTTAGGTGTAGAAGTCAATCCATTCTCCATTAAGGGGGAGACTTGGAAATAATGGAGATGTTAGATAGTTGTTAGCACCAGTAATAAGCGCAGGTTATAAGCACCAGTTAGAAGAGTCAGTTCATAGTTAAGAGTGAGTTGTCTAGTTGTCTTATGGTTTTCATGTAGTCGACTCACGAGAGTCTTTTCCTATATAAGGATGTAATCCGTCTTCGTTTAACATCAAGAAGTGAGCGTAGCCTCACCGTGTTTGTTTGCGTGGTATATTTTATCTAAACGTTGGGGAGGTACATGGCTGGGCGAATGGGTGAGAAGGAAAAGGTCCTGGCAGCTGACTATCAAATCCGTGGCTCTTCTTGAACGCAGCTAGTGCTTGAAAAGATAAAATTTCAGAATCATAATGGATGATTTATTACATAAATTCATAATAAATTTATCCAAATTTTACGAGAATCAGAACTTATTCCTATTTACATAATTCATACCAAATTTGTCCTAAATTTACGGGAACTGAACTGGTGCATTAATACATAAATACATTTAGAAATTATCCTATAATTCCTAATTATGTTATAGGATCTAAGCACATTTATTAGTGTAATGCATTAAAACCATTTTACTTAGAGAGCCATTGCGAACAATAGCCCTTGCATGTCTTGATTTTTACATTTAAACTTGTATCAATGTGTTCTGAAATATGGAAAACTGAACATGATTTATTTAGATTAGATCCGCTTTAAAATGGCCGATCATGCCTGTCTCATGTAGTAATTTACTTGAATTATTTAGATTTAACAAGCTGGGTAAATAACCCCTTAAATTAGAAAATCCATTACAATTAGCAACGTCGATTTAAATTAAACACTAGCTTATCAAGGGTTATAACAAATGGACATCACTTTTTTTTAATCAGTCTCAGCTAAATTCAAAAACTCATTACAATATCAGAATAAAAAATTTAAACATAATACAATAACGAATAGAAAATAAATACCATAGTCGACGACAAATTGAAGATGTGTCTCATGATGGTGATCCTCATTGTTCCCGCTTGCCAATCACTGAGACCTCACTGGTACCTCCCAGCCAATGCTAGGGGTACTCTTCCTCCTCCTGAGTCCCTTGAGCCGCAAAGGGGCCACACGCACAAGCCATAGATAGCTTGCCCATCAAGTTCGAGCTACCACTCCCTATTCGACCTTGGTATCCCAACTCCCACAAGAAAAATCAGCCCAGAAAAATATCGACAGCGTAACCTTACGTCTACCAGTCATCATCCATTTCCCTCCTCTTCCATTTCTTTTATAGATTTCCTCTTAGTCACCTTTCCATTTTCACATTAAATTAGTTTTATTAAAAAATTATTAGGAAATATTCTCCCTCGTATACTTGTCACCCAATCCCTTAGTTGCACCATAAAATCATTTAATTTATTAAATTAAATTGTCAATTTCCCTCACCCACCTAAAATCATTCCTAAATATTGTTAGGGTCCTAACCCGCACATAGGTAGAACAATATATTCAGATGTAATAAAGGTAAATATTAATAAGACATTTCAATAAAATAGAATAAGGCAGATGTAAGAAGACCTAATAGAAGCTTCTGCTTCTAGAAGGATCTTCCTCTAGATATTTTTTTTAGTATAAATAGGAGTCGAGGGTATGAGAACCCTAGCTGGGATATTATTGTAATAGAGCTCTGCTCAACTGGAGGTTTCCCCCTCGAAGAGGCCCATGAACATTTCTTTCAGATTTAAAGTGTTATTTCTTTTATTATTCTCTTATCATTTCAGTGCTATTGTGGTGAATGTTCTGGTTATATTGTTATTATTCTGCCATTTCTAGCATTTTATTTCTATTATGCATACATTTTATATCTGGTATATTACAAGTGGTATCAGAGCACTTTTCTCGGTAGAAAGTGTGGGTTAATTTTTTTTTTCAGGGTAGAGACGTATTCCGACGTCTTTAAGCGACAAAGATCTATCGTTGAGGGATTCATACAAGAAGAAAATACAAGTGGTACTTAAGCGCACATCTGTTGGCCACCCTTGTAACCCCTGTTGGTACCCTTTCGAGTGGTAGTGCATCAGACAACACCTGTGTATGGATCGACCTAGATTACCTGAAGCCCTCTTTAGATAAATCGATTGGCTGCCTGACTACTATAGTGTCATCGAGAACAACACTCGGGAAGATACTCTTTAGTATCTGGGTAGTCAAGTAGTATGGCTAACGTTACGGTCTATCCTCCTTAGTTAGTGCCCTGAGATATTGGGTCGAGTACCACTGTTGGACCCTACACGTATATCAGATAGCTATAGCACAGGGCAAACCCTTGTCTATAGAACCCTTGAATACCTAACCCTTGGGGACATAAATATAAACAAATTAAAACAAACAATATCTATTACCGCGCAAATGTGTTCGGGTTGCCAAGTAAATACACATTTATTTCCGGTTAAGATTCACCTATTCTCCCTTATCACATTCATCCATATCATTTTTCGGCAAATTTTTTTACCCTGCCCGCTCCTTTTCAATTCCCCCATCCTCATGGCCCATACCTATAGCCAAGACTTGGAAGCTCGCTTCAACACCTTGCAATATGGTCTCATCAAAACCCAACAAGAAGTTAAGCAACTAAGTGCCAATGTTGCATCCATCAATACAACCATGTAGTCCTCAATGGAGGAAATCAAACAAGACCTCACCACCCAACTTGAATCAGTCTTTTTGACACTCTAGACCAAACTGCATATCCCTACAGATAACCCTTCATCTTCCTCACCTTCACATCCTGAAGGTGACCATTCCTCTAATTCCAATAACTTTCAAAACCATCACTTTCAATGTGACCTACGCCTTCCACGACTGGATGTGACCAAATTTGATGGCTCGGAGCCCACTAGTTGGGTAACCCAAATGGAAAATTATTTCTCTTTATACGGCATTACACATGACTTGGCCAAACTCTGGTATGGTGTTCTCCATCTAGATCAAGAACATTGGAAATGGTGGCAATGGAGAAAAAATTCTTGTCAAGGATATATTGTTTGGACACAATTTGTTCCCATTAGTTCCCATCACATGGAAAAATTTCTCAAAAAATGTCATTCTGGTGTTATCTCCCAACTACATGCCATACAAGAAACATAGGCACCCTCGGTCCCGCAAGACCTCCAAACCATCCTTTATAAACATCAATTGATATTTTCCACTCTCTAAGGACTCCCTCCTTCCCGTGGTGTTCATGATCATTCCATTCCCCTTGTACCTGGAAGCCTTCCTCCCAGTATCCGTCTGTATCATCACTCCTTTTCCCAAAAGAATGAAATTGAGAAAATGGTCCAGGAACTCCTTAATGCAGGTGTTATCTTCCCTAGTATGAGCCCCTACTCTTCTCCTATGGTCATGGTCCTAAAGAAAGAAGGTTCTTGGCAAATGTGTCCTGACTTTCGTTCCCTCAACAAACTTACGATCAAAGACAAATTCTCCATTCCTGTCATTGATGACCTCTTGGACGAATTGAGTGGCACCCAATTCTTCATTAAACTGGATCTTCATTTGGGCTACCACTAGATACATATGAAAGAGGAATACATTCCCAAGACTGCCTTTAGAACTCAGGAGGGCCACTATGAGTTTTTGGTCATGCCCTTTGGCTTGTGTAATGCCCCCTCCACCTTCCCAATCCTCATGAATCACATCTTTCGCCCTTTTCTTCGCCATTTTGTCTTAGTTTTCTTTCATGATATCCTCATCTATAGAAAAACCTGGACATACCATCTTTCTCATGTGGATTGAGTTCTCCATCTACTCTCTCAACACCAAATTTTCCTGAAACAGTGTAAATGTGCTTTTGGCACCTCAGAAGTAGAATACTTGGGTCATCTGGTTGACAAGGATGGCATCAGGGTGGATCCTAAAAAGATTGAAGCTATACAAGACTGGCCTCACCCAAAGACTCTTAAGAGTTTGTCTGGATTTCTGGGCTCAGTATGGTATTATCACAAGTTTGTTAAGAATTATGGGAAGATTACAACACCTCTCACTACTCTCCTAAAAATGAACTCTTTCACTTGGACTCCAGCCGTTGCTCAATCTTTTCAAACCTTGAATATGGCCATGTGCACCACTCCATTCCTTGCCCTTCACAAAGACCTTTGTATTGGAATGGGATGCCTCAGGGAAAGGAATTGGTGTTGTCCTTATGTAAGAGGGTCGACCTTTGGCCTTTACCAACAAGAAACTATCTGAAAGAAATCTGGGCAAATCCATCTATGAAAAGGAAATGTTGGCTATTTTGCATGTCATTGACCTGTGGTGCCCTTATCTATTGGAGAAATGTTTCCAAATTAAGACATACCATCAAATCGTCAAGTATTTTCTGGAACAACGACTTTCCTCCCGAGAACAACAAAAATGTTTGACTAAGCTCTTTGGATATTATTATGAGATCATTTACAAGAAAGGAAAAGACAATGTGGTTCTAGATGCACTTTCCCACAAATATGAAGATGAAGGATCCATTTTTTCTCTTTCATTTATTGTCCCAAATTGGCTCCAAGCCATTCGCCAGGAATGGCTACAAGATCCCAAATGTTCACAGTTGATCCAACAATTGCAGTCCAATACTCCAACTTCCCCAGGTTACTCTTGGCTCCATGATGAAATTCGATACAAATCTCCTTTGTATTTATGTAAACAATCAAAGATTAAATCCACAGTACTTTCTGAGCTTCATGCTACACCCACAACAGGGCACTCTGGGCTCACCAAAACCTATGACAGGGTCAAACGTTCCTTTTTCTGGGATGGCATGAAACAAGACATTCATAATTTTGTCACTGAATGTGATGTATGTCAACGCAACAAGGGAGAAACAATCAAATCTCCGAGAACACTACAACTACTCCTGATTCCACTTACTATTTGGAAGGACATCTGTATGGATTTTATTACTGGCTTACCCAAATCGGGAAATAAATCAGTCATCATGGTGGTTGTTGATCTCTTTTCCAAGTATGTTCATTTCTGTGCCCTTCAACACCCATTTACAGCATCCACGCTAGCTCAAATTTTCATGGATTAGGTCTTCAAGCCTCATGGCATGCCACACTCTATTGTTTTTTATCGTGACCCAACTTTCACAAGAAATTTTTGGCAAGAATTGTTCAAGATACAAGGCACCGAATTGCATCTCAGCACAGCTTACAATCCCTAGACTGATGGCCAAACGGAAGTTGTTAACAAGTTCTTGGAAACATATTTGAGGTGTTTTGCCTCGGAAAAGCAAAATCAGTGGGCTTAATGGTTACCCCTAGATGAATGGTGGTACAACACTTCATACCATGCAACTACATGCATGACTCCTTTTGAAGTAGTATATGGACAGAAGCCACCTTCAGTTCTCTCATACTTACCAAGTGCCTCGAAGGTCTAGGCGGTTCACCTAACTGTAACATCCCGCTCTGGCCCACTGAGCAAATTTACTCTTTGAGGACACTTGCTCGCAAGTGATCTGGATTTTTATGCTATTAAAACTGTTGATTTTGACTATGAGGCGTTATGGGTTGATGAAATATTATTTTACTACATTGACATAGACATGTTCTATTGACTCGGTTTTACTGAGTGTGCAGAGTTTTGGACCTTGCGGATGTAGAGGCATTGATGGAACCCCTTGGACTCTGGATCAAGTCAGGGAGTGTAACATTGGGGTTTGATTGTTTTTACTATGAGATTAGCGCAGTTGATTATATGATATGATATGGATGTATTCTGACATGATTCGTTGATGATGCAGGCTGAAGATAACTTGTCGACCAAACTCACATATGGAGTAAAGGGGTCACACATGACTACCAGATATGTTGAGGAAGAGGTGTGGACAGTAGCCCTGCCACAACCTACTAGCACTCCCGCTGTGGCTTGAACAATAGGTTAACGATTACCTAGTTCGAGAGGACCCACGATGTCATGAGGGTAGACTGCAACAGTCGCTCACGATGATTCTAAGGGGCGTGCAATAAGGCTGGGGCCTTATTCCTTAGAGACCCTTAGTCTCTCACAAGTTCACCTGGTGGAGTGTTGACTCAAGGGGTTATTGATGTCTACCAAGTCATTCAAGAGGCGAGTGGCACCCTTGGATCACGTAGTACGTCCTGAAGGGCACATCACGCAAGGGAACAAATGAGGCGAATGGCACCCTTGGAGCACCTAGTGCGTCCTGAAGGGCACGTCGCATTGTTGATGATAGAGGGATGATCCTAAATGGCCCTAAGACGAATAACATGTTAAGTAATTTTTAAAACAATTTCCCTAATTAAATGATGCCCAATATGAAATTAAGGTCTAAGTCTAAATTACGCTAGTGGTAAAATTTGGTCTACCTTTAAAAAAAATAAAATTATAGAGAGAAATAAAATAATAATAATTAAAATTAAAACAACTTAAATATTAATTAGATCTTCGTTGAATTTTGTAGCATGAAGGGAGTAAGAAATTTAATTTAGCCCGAAAAAAACCAAATCTGTGGAAATAAAATGTGAAGAGGGAATTAATTGTTTTATCTTGTGATAATTTAAAATAAAGTAATTTAATGAAAAAAAAGGGGGGGGGGGTGGAGGGGTTAAATTCCACAACTGTCTTTTTAATTAAAAGGGGAAAGAGGGAAAATAAAAAATTAGGAAACTAGGGAAAGGAGGTAACATAAAAAGGGAAAAAGGGAAACTTAAGGGAAAAAGTGGAAAGCCAACTTAGTAAGAGTCTACCATTTAAGAGCTTTCTAATTTTAAACTGAATTAGTAATTTTGTAATAGGGAAAGCCTTTAAAACCTGTAATGGATTTTGGGGACACTAGGAGTGATTCTAGGAGTAACTCTAGGTTGGTGAAGGAAATAAGATAATTAATTAATTAAAGAAATTAAAAAATGGAGGAGAGAAGGGGATGGGTGACACTTGTACGGAGAAGAATTTTTAGGATTTAAAAAAAAAAAAAACTTTAGTTAAATGAGATTTTAGGAAACAAAGGAAGCTCGAAACTCTATAAACTGAAGGAAGAAGAAGGATGAGGATCATCTTCTGTTTGCGTAACATTACACTGCAGAAATATCGACTTGACTGATTTACTTGTGGGAGTTGGGATACCTAGCTCGGAGGGGAGTGGTAGCTCGACCTTGTGAGACGAGCTGGGAGCTAGACTAAATCTCTGGGTAGTGTGTGTGGCCCCTTTGCGGCTCGGGGGGCTAAGGGGGAAGGAGAATACCCCTAGCATTGGGTGGGAGGTATCGGTGAAGTCTCTATGGTCGACGAGCAGGAGTTGCACGGAGTGTGTGGGAGTCATTCGGGGCGGGCGATCAGGTAATGATATGCTTTTCATTTCTGTTTGATAGATGGTATTAGGACTTATGTTTGATTTGTTTGTTTATTGGAAAAGTAAAACGATGATAAATTTTATATAATGCTTGCTAAAACTCCTGATTCCATTCAATGATTTGCAAATGTTAACTTTTATATAACGTTTGCCAAAACTCATGATTTCATTCAACCTTTGCTGAAACTCCTAATTTCATTCGACGATTGCTAAATGTTAAATTTTTATAACAATTTGTTGTACCTATAGACTCTAATTCATTGTAAGATGAGTTTATCTAGCCTAGAGGCCCACTCCTTGACGGGTTTTTAATCACTGGACTACGTTTTACTTTCCCTCTCTACGAATTTCTTGACATTTCTGGGCGAAATTTTTGGGGCGATTTTATACCTGTGTTAAGTCTTGGGGTGAATTTTTCCCCTGGGCTCATTGCTGGATTGATGCCACCTCTTGAATTGGTTTATTTATGACCTTCACTTCAAGCGATCCGCATAAAATTGAATCTATGTAATTGTTGTTCACAGCCTCACCTCTGCAACTATATAAAATTGTATAAATTCGTCTCTGCTAAAATCATATCTATGTAATTGATGTTTACACCTTCACCTCTGCAATCTGTATAAATTTTTTGTCTATACCTTTTTCTCTGCCAATCGCATTTATGTACAGCTACAAGTTCATTCCTCTGCAAAATCATGTGCATGTAACGACTGTATGATCCATTCCCCTGCTGAACTGTATATATGTAAAGGCTGTAATAATAACAACTCCGTGATTGGTTTATGAAACATTTGTTTAATCCCATCCTTGGTAAAATCGTATTTGTGCATTCATTGTAATTACTTTTGCGGATTGGGTTCGTGTAATGGATGTACCATCATATCCTCTGCAAATCGAATCTACGTAATGGCTGTTGTAATTTAACTCTACAATATTGTATATATGTAATGGATGTCTTATTATTACCTCAGTGTTTGTACTATCATGCAGGTGTTACTCCACACTGTTACTGCCTGAAAACAAACCACGAATTTCCCTCATGGATGACATGGTTTCGTTGTTAAAGATTTCAATTATCTTTAAAGGATGACTGGGAGTTTCCTTTTTAGAATCTATTCACCATAAGGTTGGCGAATCCACTGGGCCAAGGTTGATAGCACTGGAAACAACTCAATCTTTACCCATAACTTTAGTAAAACCTCTTGTTAATAAAACAGTAAATTGATGCAAAGTTGTTACCAGATTTAGGAAACAAGAATTTCAGACCAAGTCCAGTCAATGGCATTAAACCCCCTTTTTTTTAATTGATAGAAATTGATTAAATGACAGATTGAATGGCAGAAAATTATTAAAAAATTGTTATTGAACTGGCAGTAAATTATTCAGATTCTTAACCATTTAGACAGATGTACCCACCTGTGCACCTTGCTATTTGGACATAATCTAAACATGTGTGTCTTGTATTTTTAATGGAAATCCTTTTATTGTAGTGGTTTTTAGGGTGTAAATGTATATAATTTATCATTGTACTAAGTAATATAGATTTCTATGTGGGTCATAAACAAAGAATTCAAGGTCCATATTAAGTAAAATGTTTTTAATAGTATCTTTAAAATATTCTTCAAGGATTTATAAGATTTGGATTTCTTTTGGAGGGAAGATTTCAAAGTTATACTTATCATTAGATTTTATTATTATTGTTGGATCACTTAAATGTAACTATGTATGAGTTGTGGCTTTATATGGATTAACATAGTTTGAATATGGACAAGAATTTAATATTTCAATGTTCGCCAAAGTAGAATACTTGAGTGGTCTTAAATTTTATTGAAAAGATATAAGATTTCATTGGAAGTCGATGGTAAGATATATTTTATCTTTAGATTCTACTATAAGATATGTAAATTTTTAGGTTTAATAAAATACTTTTTGAATAATTGAAAACTGATAAGATTTGGATTTTATTGGAAGTAAGTAGTCATAGTCATACCTTCATTAGATTCCATTATTGTAACAATTCAGAGTGTAAGTGTGTATAACAGGTGACCTCATATAAAATAACATAGTTTTCATTATGAGCATAAATAAAGTGTTTCAATGTCTACCTTATGCAAATGACTTTAAAGGGTCGACTTTAATATTCTTGAATGATTTATAGAATTTATTATTGTAGAGTGAAGTGTCCTGGATGATCTTGATGTTGTCTTTTAGCTTTCTGGCTTGGACTTGTTTGTTTTGGGGTGGGATGTAGACACCTCCATGTTCCTCAGAACAATCGCCAGCCCTAAGACCTTAAATGGTAAAAATCGATGGGAACCTGGGCTTGAGAGTTGCTTATGTGTCATGGAGGTCCTAATCATTGCAGGGTAGGATGTGTGGGTAGTCATTTGTGTCAGTTGAATGTTGAACATTCCTTCCAGTTGATTGATGTGCTTCTAGGTTTGGTCGTCATGTTGTTGTTGTGTGATTTGCTTGCATCAAGAACGTCATATTGTTATGAAATTGAGTATAATGTATTTATTACCCTTCTACACACAGCCACACAAAAAAAAAATTCACTTGTTATATGACTCTTGTTGTCGTGACGAAAGGGGAGGGTTGTTAAACTAACACTTACAACTCGAGAGGCTATTATCCGTACACTCAAAGAGAATTTGTCCATGGCATAGAATCACATGAAAAAACAAGCATATCAAGGTCGCTCTGAACGTCAATTTGCAGAAGGGGATCAGGTGTTTCTTCGACTGGAACCTTACAAGCAAAATTCCCTCAAGGCCGAGCATTTTCAGAAGCTAGTGCCCAAATTTGATGGTCCTTATGCCATTCTCAAGCATGCGGGACAAGTATCCTATCAATTAGCTTTTCCCAACCATTTGAAGCTACACCATGTTTTTCATGTTTCATGCTTAAAGAAAGTGATTGGAGCTAAGTGCCAAATTCAAACCAACCTTATAGAGTTAGCTGAAGAAGGATCAATTTGGCTACATCTAGAAGATATTTTGGACCAGCGTGAGCATTGCTTATGTCAGAGAATAATCAAGCAAGTGCTAGTCTAGTGGAAAGATACAACTCCAATAGATGCCACTTGGGAACCAGCTACCATTCTGCAACAATTTCCTCATCTCAAGCCTTTAGGACAAGGTTGTTTTTAAGGGGGCAGACATGTTAGGGTCCTAACCCACACATAGGTAGAACAATATATTCGGATCTAATAAAGGTCAATATTAATAACGCCTTTCAATAAAATAGAACAAGACATATGTAAGAAGACCTAATAGAAGATTTTGCTTCCAAAAGGATCTCCCTTTAGATGCTTCTTTTTAGTATAAATAGGAGTCGAGGGTATGAGAACCCTAGTTGGGATATTATTGTAATAGAGCTCTTCTCAACTAGAGTTTACCCCCTCAAAGAGGCTCATGAACATTTCTTTCATATTCAAAGTGTTATTTCTGTTACTATTCTCTTATCATTTCAATGCTATTGTGGTGAATGTTCTGGTTATATTGCTATTATTCTTCCATTTCTAGTATTTTATTTTTGTTCTTCATACATTTTATATTTGGTATATTACAAAAACGCTCCTTGATGTCCCTTTATTCCCTCACATTCGCTTAATGATTGATGTATTTCTTAAATCTTAGTTGAGTTTCAATTTGGAAAGTTCTCTAGACTATATTCCCTTCTATGTTCGACATTCCTTTTGCATTTAATTTCCCCTTTTTGTCTAAGTTTGGAATTAACAAATTTTGCACAAGGACAAAAATTATTATTATTATTTTGGATAATTTAATTCTCCTTTAAATTTAAATTTAAAATTTTCTCTATCCCCCATTTATTAATGGATTAATTCATCTTTAGACCTCATACCCTATTTCGACCTAGGATTTAATTTCACTAGGCTTAGAACTTTTTAAAGGAAATTTTTATAATTAATAAAATTTACTCATATAACATGTATTTCAAGGCTGACCATGTCGAAATAAGATACTTTTTTCTAGTCACCTAATTTCATTGACTCACCAGTGTTAAAATAAATCGTGACGTGCCCTTTAGGACACACTACATGCTCCAAGGGTGCCACTCGCCTTTATCCATGTTTCATTCATGCGACGTGGTCTTCAAGATGCACTACGTGCTCCAAGGGTGCCACTCGACTTTTGACTGATTTTGGTAGATGTCTAACCATTGGAGTCGAAATTCCGTCAGGGACCCTACCTTATTGCATGCCCTTTAGAATCTTCATGAGCATTTCTCTCAGTCTTCCCTCATGACATCATGGATCTTTTGAACTAGGTAATCGTTAACCTACAGTTCGAGCCATGATGGGAGTGCTAGTAGGCTATGGCAGGGCTCCTACCACACCTCTCCCTCAATATATTTGGTTGTCATGCATGACCACTTTACTCCAAATGTGAGTCTCATTAGCAAGCTATCATCAGTCTGCATCCATCAAATAACATGTCAACGATCTATAACAACATTATAATATACTATTCATATGTATCACATGGAATAATAGAAACATGTAAACCATAAACAATCCACTCCCTAACTCGATCCAGATTCCAAGGAGGTCCCTCGGTTCCATCAAGATCCTCAATCTATCAAGAGTCATGCACACTTAGGAAAAACCACTCAATAGCACATGTTGATACAAATATAATAAAATACATATCATCATATCCAGAACATCATCATAATCCATAAGCGAAATAATCGATCATATAATGAACCAGATCACTTGCACACAAGTGTCCTCAAAGAATAAGTCCAATCAAGTGTACGCACAAGTGAGATGTCACACACGTTGTGATGTTGGTAAAAGATTATGACATTGCAAGGGAGGGAAATTTTCATCACATTAATACGTTGAGAAATGTAAACTTGTCACAATGAGACAAAGGATAAAGTTTGTCACATAGTGAGGTTTGGTTAGGAACGTCACATTGTGAGATTTGTGTAACGAGTTATTGGGTTTTGTCATATTAGGGTTAGTCATATTAATGTTTCAAAATTAATATCCATTTATTGGTGGTTACGTTTGTCACGTTACAAGGTTGTTTTATGTTCGACACATTATGAAAATATAGAAACTTTGAAGTGATGCCATGTATTATAGGGAAGGAAAATTAAAATCATACTTGTTCTAAGGACAGTGATAGCAATTCATATTTTACTTTATAGATGATAATTTATACTTGTACTAAGGAAATTGATAGAAAATCATATTCAACTTTGCAAATAAGGAATTATACTTGTTATAAGGACAATCATAACAAATTATTTAATAATTTAAATGTGCTTTCAAGACATTGATAGAAGATAATTTTGAACTTTGCATACGATGATTTATACTTGTTTTAATGATATTGATAGAAAATATACTTGATTTATACCTTGTAGATGATGATTTATACTTGTTCTAAGGACATTAATAGAAAATCGACTTGATTTATACTTTGTAGATGATGTTTTATACTCATTCTAAGGACATTGATAGAAAATCAACTTGAAATTTGCATATGATGATGTATTCTTGTCCTAAGGGAATTTAAGTACACCACACATGGATCACATAGGGTATGCATTTCACCATGATACAAACTATCACCATTATACATACATATATATATAAAAAATTATGTTAAGATTGTCTTATGAAAAATATTGACAGTTTTATAATCATTGGTTTGTAAATCAACTAAGCTATGGGGCTCTAAAATGATTTTTTATTAATGTTAATACTTATGTAAAATTTTAAAAAGAAAATGGATAGAAATGAAATTGACATGTATTTGAATTATAAAAATTACATTGACTTTTAAGTTTATAAAATAAATACACACACACATTATAAAATTATTTGTACCTTGTAATTTTAGAAAATAAATTTAAAAATAAATTTATTCTAATATTATTTTTACCTTGTGGTGTGCATAAGATCCATTTATTGGGGTTCCATCCCTTCATACATTTTGTAATTTATTTTTATATATTATCTCTAGTTGTGTTTGCATTGTCAATGCCAATGAACTTTTCAACATTTGTTTTAATTATAAAATTGACATTGACTTTTAAGTTTATAAAATAAATTATCTCTCTCTCTCTCTCTCTCTCTCTCACACACACACACACAGACGCACACACACATACACACACACACATAATAAAAAAACTCCTTTAATATAAAAGAAATATTCTCCTAATTTAAATTATATAAATAATAAATTGTAAATTCCTGCTAGCTCAACCAGTTAAGGTGTGGGTTTTGTTTGCTAGGCGACCCGATTTCAATACCCTTACGATGTGTTTATTTAGGAGGATACACCCAAAAACACAACCATGTTAAGGGTTGGTGCGGACTAGGAAGGGTGTGATCACTACATGATTTTGATAGCTTAGATGCCTCTGGCTTGTGGTTTCTTAGCCAACAACTGAAATGCTAGCCACGTAAGTGATGGGAACATTTCTAACAAAAAAAATGATATACATAATATTTGAAGTTTTTAATTATTTATATGTTTATGTATAAACAACTTGACTGGGACTAATCGTTAATAGCATGTGTTTCCTCCTTAGAGGTAGTGGGTTCAAATCTAGAGGGGGGTAGGGTATGTATACCTCTGATTCTTTAATTATATCCTTCCAAACATAATTTAAACAAATTTCTTAAACAAATTTTATAATAATTATAGTTCTTTATAATTCTCTGGTTAAATGACAGTTGGAAAAAACAATATGTGTTGTCATGTGTTATGTATTCTTTGTGAACTATAGTTCTAGATAAAATGATATACAACAAAATATTTTTATATATTTCTTGCGAAGTCTATCCACTAAGGTTTATTGTGCATGCTTATAGTTCTCAGGTTTGTGTCTTGCCAACAAATTATAATCATATAATATATTATAGAAAAACGTTTATCGTTAGGTATTTAATAACAAGAGCATTCAATAAAAAAGTAACACAAACTTCTGATTCATTGATACCTACATTTTTTCCTTCTGTGAGAATGCAACTTATAACTTCCAAACTAATGATGTACTTATTTTATTTATTCTTTACATAATAAAAAAAATAACAATGATAAAAAGGAAATGTTTTTCTATATAACAATAATTGCAATTCCATCCTATAACAGTAGTGATAAAAAGTCTATTCATTCCTATATAACAGTAAATACAATACCAATAATAAAAAACTATTCGTTCCTATATAACAATAACAATAATTGCAGTTGTATATGTTAAAGTTTAAGCTATTATCATATTTCTTTTCAATTTACTAGATAACCATAGCATAGATAGGATAACAAGATAAACAATATTTATCCTAGGAAACCCTCATGGGGAAGAAAACCCAACAAAAATTCCTTAATATAGATAGTCAATACAATGCCAAGACAATAAACCAAACACTAGAGAATATCCTATCCCAAGCAATGCTCCTCTCTCTCTTCCTTCTTCCATCAACTGCAACTTCCTTCAATACTTGTGCACTAGATGAGTGAGATGAGTGAGTGAACAAATGAGTGGTTGGCTTCCTTTATTTATACAAACTAGCAAGTGCTAAAAGGAGGTGTCTCTGATCCGTCAGGATTTTTCGAATGACTATGGTTGAGTGTTTTAAATTGCATGCATTAATTGACCATTGGGAAACTTAACGAAAGAGCGAGAAAAGAAATGAATTATACAGCCATAAACATAATTTCAGATCTGAAAAACAATGAAAACAGCAAACCATAATGCACAAGTTTGATAACGGAGTTCGGCAACTTTGCCTACGTCTCCGGGCCTTTTCTTTGTGAGGGAGGCTTCTTGATTTATTTTTGAAAGCTTATTAGTACATCTTTACAATGTCGATTGGCTTCTAGACTGATCTGGTCATGTTCGCCATGATCTCTAGAATCTTGCACAACTTACGACACCTGAAACGGATGTCTCGAACTCTCAGAAATCGTCCGACAACATCTCTACCTCAACAGCTTACTTGCCTCAAACTGGCTAGGCCTGGCTTTGCCTCAGCATCTTTGCTCTCCAAAACTGTCCAAAAGCTCTCCAAAGGCTCCCCCTAAATGGCCTCAACATGGCCTTGGTTAAATAGTTGGGAAAGTTGGTTGCAATCTCCAACTTCCTCCCAAAAATTAGGCTCTAAAAAAGCCCAATAACTCCCAATTACATAATAAATCAAGAAGTGGTTAAAAAACCCACTTCAAACTATAATATAGTTTTTAAAAACCATTTTTTTTAAACCAATTTTGGGCTTAAGGCCCCTTTGCTGGGCGCGGCCCCTCTTTAACGGTCACATGGCTTTAATAATATGGCCCAAGCGCTAGCCAAAGGCTAAGCGCTGGCCTTTAAACATCAAACTCGGGCTCGGTGACATGGTTCTTTTTCATATGGCCACGGCCATAACCATTTGTAACCAATTTTAAACCGCGTTAACCGCAAACCGTGGTAACTGCGCGCATAACAAGGTAACGGTTATACAAACTGCCAAGTGTTTAAATCATAACCGCCCGTGAAAATTTTATAACCGCGCCAACCAAAGGTTACATATCAAAGTTTAAAAACTCATGGTTTAAATATTAAACCCGCGCCCCTTTCGGTGCTCGGGACTCCTGCTCAGTCATATGTGAATGTAATAAATCCGCGGGTCGGGGCTAAGCCCCGGCCCGACCCCCCTTTTTGTTTAAACAATACACAATTCATATATTATTAAACCCATTTACATAACAAGCACTAACACAATGGTCCAGTGGCCGGGGTTTTAAACGAAGGCGCTGCGGTCGGGGGGGAGGTCCGGGGTTCGAATCCCCTGGGCCCCAAAATATTTTTGAAACAGCCCTTATTGGATAAACCCGGGGTGCCATGTGGCATCCCATGATTGGGACACGTGGCACCTCACCATTCGCCCAAAGCATGCCACGTGTCAACCGTTGATTCGACGAAGACAACCAACCGGAACATGCCACTTGTCAACCGCTCATTGGCCCACATCACTGCCACGCGTCACTTACATGTCACTTTCCATACGATGCTGACGTCATCCGCCACGTACGCTGCTGACGTCATCCCGTGCCACGTGTCACCTCAGGATTGGTCCAACCGTACATCCAAAACACGAAATATTCCTGACACGTGTCATGCTCTGGTGTTGCCACATGTCACTTGTACGAACACGCCACGTGCCATTGTACGGATGTGCCACATCACTGTATGGACATGACACGTGTCACTGTATGGACTATCCAGTCAGCATCTCAAAATTTTGCCTGTTTGGCTTGGCGGACAGAATACGATATCTTCTTCATACGGACTCCGTTTGACATAAAAATTATACCACCGGAATCAGGAAGACGAGCCGAACGCAATGGTGTTGGTTTCGTCAGATTCCGAGCACTTTCATTTTTGAGCATTTTTCATGCCCTGTCAGGCTTCTGAATCCGATTTCGGAGCACACCTCCCAACAATAAGACATTTTGGTCCCCAAAAGGTTACTGACCACTCGGCAAGCTCGGGATAGGCCACCCGTCTTGTTCTGGATCCAATTACATTAATGGAAGAAAAATACAATGAAGTTGAGACATCCACTTCTGGCAGAACCAAGTGACTGCTTTCTTTCCTTCATGATGTTCTTCTTGCTTCACTGGTAATTCGTCATCCTTCGTGGGTGCATGCAAAATCCTTTTTCCCTTCTTTGGACGAAGCTCCAGATTAATCTTCCAACAGCTAGCCTCTTGATGTCCACTCTTGCTGCAAAACGTACAACGAGTTTTTGGCATCCAGACCTGCTTAACCTTCTCCTTCTTCCGTTGTGGACTTGAGCCTTTATGCCGCATTTCCTTCTTGGACGACATAGGTTTCCTGTACAAGGTTTGTCTCTTCCAACACTTGGCAACACAATGCTTAGGTGAAAGACAATAAGTACATGGATAAAGTTTCCACAAGTTCCAGTTTGCTTGATTATGCTTGTTATAATCAAAAGGAGAATTAGTAAAAACATGACCATTATACCTTCCATGCTGATCTTCACTTTTCTTTGGAGACGACTTGCATTCACTACCATAGTCCTGAAGTGGTGCGCCATTTCCTTTTGTGAAGTCCTCCTGCAATGTCTTAAGTTGGCCATTTGAAGCATTACTTGCTTCCGAAGATTTGGAACCCATCTTGGAAGACTCTCCAAGGTCCCCTCTTTCATATCCCGATCCTAAGTATCGAGGCCTTTCCTCAACCTCAATGGGATTTACAATGCCTTGACCTTGACGTCCAAGGCCCTTTCCTTTTTCATAACCCATCTTGGTTAATATTCTTAAACCTACACCTTTTGTGTGTTTTTCGAATTCACCA
>ML785615.1:393133-435174 GCA_009831015.1 Picea engelmannii | reverse complement strand
ACCAAAACCAACTTGATGAGAATGAGGAAAATTTGTTGAGAAACCTTCACTGCATACCTCAGATATGTTGTCTGAAACAGATGTAGAAGGCACCTCCTTCAATGCTTCTTTTCCTTTGTTGTTCTTTGAAGCTTTTACTTGAAACGTGCTCTTTCGTTCCAAGTAGTCTTCATACAACACCTTCACCATCTCGGCCATGGAAAACACCGAATCTCTGAACTCCTTCTCGGCTTGAGAAAGTCCTCCTGTAGATGCCATTTTCCTCCTTGAGATGTGTTTTTCCCTGGTTAACATGCAAAACTCAAATCCAAACGTCAACTAGCTCTAATACCACTTGATCCGTCAGGATTTTTCGAATGACTATGGTTGAGTGTTTTAAATTGCATGCATTAATTGACCATTGGGAAACTTAACGAAAGAGAGAGAAAAGAAATGAATTATACAGCCATAAACATAATTTCAGATCTGAAAAACAATGAAAACAGCAAACCATAATGCACAAGTTTGATAACGGAGTTCGGCAACTTTGCCTACGTCTCAAGGCCTTTTCTTTGTGAGGGAGGCTTCTTGATTTATTTTCGAAAGCTTATTAGTACATCTTTACAATGCCGATTGGCTTCTAGACTAATTTGGTCATGTTCTCCATGATCTCTAGAATCTTTCACAACTTACGGCACCTGAAACGGATGTCCCGAACTTTTAGAAATCGTCCGACAGCATCTCTACCTCAACAGCTTACTTGCCTCAAACTGGCTAGACCTGGCTTTGCCTCAACATCTTTGCTCTCCAAAACCATCCAAAATCTCTCCAAAGGCTCCCCCTAAATGGCCTCAACATGGCCTTGGTTAAATAGTTGGGAAAGTTGGTTGCAATCTCCAACTTCCTCCCAAAAATTAGGCTCTAAAAAATCCCAATAACTCCCAATTACATAATAAATCAAGAAGTGGTTAAAAAACCCACTTCAAACTATAATATAGTTTTTAAAAACCATTTTTTTTAAACCAATTTTGGGCTTAATCCCCCTTTGCTGGGCGCGGCCCCTCTTTAACGGTCACATGGCTTTAATAATATGGCCCAAGCGCTAGCCAAAGGCTAAGCGCTGGCCTTTAAACATCAAACTCGGGCTCAGTCACATGGTTCTTTTTCATATGGCCACGGCCATAACCATTTGTAACCAATTTTAAACCGCGCTAACCGCAAACCGTGGTAACCGCACGCATAACAAGGTAATGGTTATAGAAACCGCCAAGTGTTTAAATCATAACCGCCCGTGAAAATTTTATAACCGCGCCAAACAAAGGTTACATATCAAAGTTTAAAAACCCGTGGTTTAAATATTAAACCCGTGCCCCTTTCGGTGCTCGGGACTCCTGCTCGGTCATATGTGAATGTAATAAATCCGCAGGTCGGGGCTAAGCCTCGGCCCGATCCCCCTTTTTGTTTAAACAATACACAATTCATATATTATTAAACCCATTTACATAACAAGCACTAACACAGTGGTCCAGTGGCCGGGGTTTTACACGAAGGCGCTGCGGTCGGTGGGGAGGTCCGGGGTTCGAATCCCTCGTGCCCCAAAATATTTTTGAAACAACCCTTATTGGCTAAACCCGGGGTGCCACGTGGCATCCCATGATTGGGCCACGTGGCACCTCACCATTCGCCCAAAGCATGCCACGTGTCAGCCGTTGATTCGACGAAGACAACCAACCGGAACATGCCACTTGTCAACCGCTCATTGGCGCACGTCACTGCCACGCGTCACTGCCACGTCACTTGCCATACGATGCTGATGTCATATGCCACGTATGCTTCTGACGTCATCCCGTGCCACGTGTCACCCTTCCAGTGGTGACACGTGTCACCTCGGGATTGGTCCAACCGTACGTCTAAAACACCAAATCTGCCTGACACGTGTCATGCTCTGGTGCTGCCACGTGTCACTTGTACGGCCACGCCATGTTCCATCGTACGGACGTGCCACATCACTGTACGGACATGACACGTGTCACTGTACGGATTGTCCAGTCAGCATCTCAAAATTTTGCCTGTTTGGCTTGGCGGACAGAATGCGATATCTTCTTCAGACAGACTCCGTTTGACATAAAGATTATACCACCGGAATCAAGAAGACGAGCCAGACGCAATGGTGTTGGTTTCATCGGATTCTGAGAACTTTCATTTTTTAGCATTTTTCATGCCCTATCAGGCTTCTGAATCCGATTTCGGAGAAGTCTCTTCATTGGCAGGGCCGACTTGTCGTTCTGGGTGGTTAGAACCACTTTAATTTTCCTGGGGGATGACTTCTTAATTAGCATATTACAATTAGGGTTTGACCAATCCGGAAAAGGGGATTTGGTCAATTACAATGCCCAACATGATCAATTCACAAAAGGGGATTGATCTAATCAATAATATATATTTTATCTTTTACTTTATCCACAAAAGGGGACAAGAATATTTTTTTTAGTTACACAATATTTTAACACTCCCTCTTAACAAGAAGGATATTTGTTATATTTTGACAAGTCACTGGATGTCATCATCAATTGGGTAACATCATCCACTGGATAACATCATAAACTTGGCAACATCATCAACTAGGTAACATCATCAACATGATCAACTGGGTAACAACATCAACTGGATAAGAGGAAGAATCAATATAATCCACTTGGTCATCTGGCATCATGATCACTGACTGGCATATATATAAATCATCAGAAGTTTGGTTCTCTTTAGCTTTGCACAAAAGATACTCTTTCTTTCTTTCATGTTCACGTAGAAGATACTCTTTCTTATCTTCAAACAAAAGATATCTTATCCTCACACAAAAGATATCTTATCTTCACACAGAAGATGTTTTATCTTCACACAAAAGATATTCTATGAGATTTTCCATTCCTTTTATGTTCTCCCTTCTCATGTAGTCATCTATATCACCCATCCACTGGGTAGGACTACTACCATAACTTCACTAGAGAAGCTAATATGCTAGCCTGGGAAAGACTAGACTCTCTTTCCATGATCCATGCAAGATCACGACAAAAACCTCAAGAGAAAACTAACCATTCCACATGGTCAAGGTTTGTGTTCTAGGCTACTCAATCCTTGGCAAGAGGAGAGTGTCTTCTTGATGCCCTTCAAGAAAAATTGACACTCCTCTCTATGAGGGTGGTCACACCCCTCTCTACAAGGGTATTCTATAATGTCCCTAGAGTATCGAAAACTAAACACTTGGATAGAGGCCAACCTTGGAAAATATATCATTCCCCTTCTCTACAAAGGTATACCTATGGGATTTCTCATTCCTTCTCTACAATGGTCTCTTCCTTCTCTATGGAGGTCTCTTCCTTCTCTACGAAGGTCTAGCTATGGGATCTGAAAAAATATCTTGTGGTCCAAAATATTTCAATGGTATAATACCATGCTACCCATCTGTTGGGCACCATCCATATATTGAATAACTTTCATCTTGATAAAAATATCTGGGAACCATCCATCTGCTTTCCTAACTACACTAGATCATGATCCTCCATTTCAAACTCAGAGACATAGCTCCCTCTTGCACCAAACTAAGAGCTTCTAATCATCATCCTTGAAGTTTTCTTTTGTAATATCTTGGGTGCCTTCTTGAGTTCGAACATTTCTTTCTTTTTGAATTCATACTAGATCAACCTTCTCCCTTTGCATCTATAAGAATGGTACTGGAACAACCTACAGTTACCTGCATCTCATCAACTATATACGAGTATCCATATTTCTCTTCATCTCGAACATTTCTATTCTGCATCTTTATGACCTTCTTGCTCCTATATAAATACTAGATACTATCTGGTCTTTACTAATTGTCACCATATCACAAGTCCTTCTCATGTTTTCTAACTTCTACAAGTCAAGGCATAAGTTCTTTCTTCCGAGACCTATAAACTTTCTTACAATATGCTTTCTGAGATATGTCACTTAGACAATCAGTCAGTAACAATAAGCAATAATCAAATAAAACTATATCATGAATTCTATTGGAGTAGTACACATCTTTTATTAAGCAAAACTTGTTCAACCATGTACACATCTGAAACCCTAACCATGGATAAGAGTTTTGAACTCTTTTTCACTCTAGCTATGAAATTACCAAATTTTCCCTTACTATCATAGATAAACACATACCTTTGTCACTCTCATGAGTGATCATACCTGAAATAAATATTTTATCTCTTTCTTTATCCTATTCTTTGATAACTTTGCATAGACACTGAAATAAAACGAGGTTAATGAACATTCTCACAAAAATATAACTTGTAATGATAAAGTATTAAAGTAATCAAGATACTAAAAATGAACATGAATACTTATATTTTGTTTTTGTGTGGGGAGGCTCCACAGACTCCACCATTTGCTATCTTTCTTCAAGTAAACTATCTTCAACTTAAAGTACATATTTCTCAACTCCTCTTCCTCTGCCACATGTGCTTGATGCTTTATTTTCCCTTTTCCTTCAGGACAGTCATAGAAAAAGTGTCCCAACTTTTGACATTTGTAGCATCTAATCTTTGAAACATATTTCTTCTTATATGGAACTCTTATGAACTTAGCTTCTAGTTGTTCTTTGAATTGTGATATTCTGGAGAAATATTCTTGAATTGTTTCTCCTTTCTGCATCCTTATATTCTTGAGTTGAGTTCTTAGATTCATCTTCTGATTGATGTTCCTTCCTTCATATAATCGGGTTAGGGCATCAAAAAATTATTTTGAGTATTATTTGAGGCCACTCGAGGAATCAAGTGATCTTTGATAGAATCTACAATGATTCTATTGGCCCTAACTGTGTCTTTTTGGTGTTTTTCTTTAGCTGCAACATCGATGGGTTCTGGTACATTCTCTTTAATGAATCTTACTAGGTCATTCTCTTCAAGAATGGGTGAAATCCTATACTTCTAGGCACATAAGTTTTCCACACCTTCTAGCTTTTCAACAAGCTTAGTGCTTGCAGACATCTTTTACCTGGAGCTAGGAAAATGACCAAAAAATAAAAATGCTCAAAAATAAATTTCGAGCTTACTGGGAGGTGCTCTTAGCTGATCCGAGTAGCCTAGTGTGCTTAGATTCCAGAAAATCCATATTTTTCCCCTTCAAACTTTACCAGCATATTTCTGGACTGGTGCTTTTGGTTGTCTAGTACTTCTGGTTTTCTTGTACATCTAGTTTCCTAGTACTTTTGTTACTGGTGAAAACTAAGTTTTTACTTTCCAGGAGTTATAGCCACTAAAAAGGTGTGCTGAAGGTTCCAATGAGTTCCTTAGGCTAGGGTGCACTTTTCTAGATGATCTTTGGGATGAAATTCCTCTTTAATAAAAATCCCTAATTTTCTTGTATGACAACAATGGCGTTTTTCTTTTTCCTATGAAAGATGTTCTCTTAAGCTTAGATTTGATACCATGTTAAAGTTTAATCTATTACCAGGTTACTTTTCAATTTACTATATATCCATAGCATAGATAGGATCACTGAGAAAAACACAATCACAAGATACCTAACATTTATTTTGGGAAACCCTCATGGGGAAGAAAACCCAACAAAACTTCCTTAATATAGATAACCAATACAATGCCAAGACAATAAACCAAACAATCGAGAATATCCTCTCCCAAACAATCTGCCTCTCCCTCTTCCTTCTTCTGACAATTGTAGCTTCCTTCAATATTTGCGCACTATATGAGTGAGCTGAGTGGGTGAACAAATGAGTGGTTGGCTTCCTTTATTTATACAAACTGGCAAGCGTTGAAAGGAGGTATCTCTTCACTGGTAGGGATGACTTGTCTTTCTGGGTGGTTAGAACAACTTTAACTTACCCGGGGGGTGACTTCTTAATTTACATATTACAATTAATGTTTGACCAATCCGCAAAAGGGAATTTGGTTAATTACAATGCTCGATATGATCAATCCACAAAAGGGGATTGATCTAATCAATAATATATATTTTACCTTTTACTTTATCCAAAAAAGGGGGTAAGAATATTCTTTGCAGTTACACAATATTTTAATAGTATATATGGTTCCTCTAAAGGATATTCATTAGGGTTTATGGTTCTTGTTTATAGTTCTGACGTTTGTGTCAGCTTGCTTACATTTAGAAGTGCATATGGTACTTTGCAATGCGCATGTATGGTGTGCTTTTGTTGTAAAGTCAGGTTTAAATCCCATGGATGCTTTCCTTCTTTCTTCTTAATTTTTCTTTTCCCTAAAATAAGACTGAAAAAAGTTACATCACTCTCATTGTTATGAAGGTAATTGTGTTGTAATTTCTATGCTCCTAGCCACATTTTAATACAAACCTTTTATTCTCTCTCTTTGTTTTAATCATGAACATGTCTGTTGTGTTTTTTATTTTGAAAGGTCAATGTCTATTTGCAAACTCAATTGATTAATGTGTAGTTGAGGCACATAATTTACGATAGGTGTACATAAATGTTTTTCATTATTATGGTTTTCAACCATTTTCATCTAGTTGTCAATCCCATATTTTATGTCCGAAGACCATAGAGAACAATATAATCATGTTGCTTATGAGGAACTCTGAGAATGGATTTCTGAAGGGAGTTCTTAACATAGTGAGTTTTTAGCATGATTGTCATAGTGTGATGTTCCTGGAAGGATATGTTGGATTTAATGAAATTGCAACATTACATCAAGGGTTATATAAATTTATGCTTTTTCTTAAGGGTTATAAAAATTTGTGTTTTTCCTAAAGGGTAATAGAAATTTGTTTTTTTTTACTAAGAGTTGTATTGCATCATGAAGAAGTTTATATTATGGTCAAGATAAATGTTATAAAATATTGTCAGATTTTAAATATGAGTGAGCATGGTTGACCATGACCATGGTTTCCTATGGTTGACCACAGTTAAATATGAATAGGCATGGGTTAAAAGGATGATGGTCAAATATGGTTGATCATGTTCATCACATTGCGATGTAGGGAAATTCTCATCAAAATGTGATGTTGGAAGATGTTTATCATAATGCGATGTTGGGATGTATTTGTCACAAAGTGATGTCAGGAATGTGTTCGTCAAAATGTGACGTTGGAAAATTTTCGTAACAATGTGACAAAGTAAAAAATTACTAACATAGTGAGGTTTCATGGCCATGGTTGACTATGAAAATGACAATTGTTAACAAAATTGCTAGTTGATAATGGACATTGGTTGACCATGACGAAGATCAACATTGACCATAGTTGGCTAAGGTTTACCATGGTTGTCCATGGTCATCTGTGACTATATTTCAACATTGGTTGACTATGTTGAGTTGCCTATGGTTTAGCATGGTGATTATGTAAAACTATGGTTCATCATAGTGTGATATTGGGAGATGTTCATCACAATGTAAAGATGGGAAATGTTCGTGGTATTGCGATGTTGGGAAATTGTTTTTCACATTGTAGCATTGGGAGATGATTGACACTTTGCGACGTTGGGAAATCCTCGTGAAAATGCGATGTCGGGAGATGTTTAACACATTGCAATGTCGGTAAGTGATTGTGACAATGTGAGGGAAGAGGAACGTTGCTCACATTGCGGTGTCAGGAACTGCTCAACCATGACGATGACCATGGTTTAAAAATTTGATAGTTGATAATGACCTTGATTGACCATGGTTGAACATGACCATGGTTGACCATGAGCATGGTTGAACAAGGTTGAAAATGGATGACTTTGGTTGACCATGACCTTGGTTGAACCACAACCATGTTTTAAATATGGCTGACCATGACCATGACATTCATTGACCACAATTGACCATGACAATGAAAATGGTTGAAATTTTTTCTAATTGATAATGTACGATATGTAACATACCTCAAATTCCCCCCCAAAAAATTAATGTATTTTGTTACTAATGTAAAAATAGATTTCATCGATGTAAAAATTAAATCCCTTGTCACAAAATTCACCTTATTTGTCATCAAATTATCTAAATTGTATACATCTATAATGAATACTATTTCATATATCTATATTCCTACTATAATATCAACCATTACAATAGTCCTAACCTTAAAGTTCTAGCTATTTAAAAAGTGAACATGCCAACAAATATTTTTTATATACTTATTATAAAACATGGCCACTAGGTTAATTGCTTTGTTAGTCAAATATAATTTACCATAGTATTCACCAATACTATCAACTAAACTTAAGTCTTCATGACTTAATACTTTGATGCACAACTGTATGCTAAAGTTTTATTATTCTTCACTAAGTTTATTGTTTCACTAAAACATCAAACCATTTATTAAATTTACGATGGTTACTTATTTAATCGATTTATGAATAGGCTTAACGATAAATGTGTGTTGGATTTCGATCCAAGTGATTAGCCGATGAGACTCTAAAGGTTATAATAAACGTAGGTGGGTTCCTCGAGCTGGAATTTAATTCGAATTGACTATTGAGATGTAAACCTCCACTACCCATTTAACTCCTTGTACTATCATTTGGTTTTTACCAACGACACGATTCCTTGATTCCTTATTCACATGGCTTTTCCAAACTCGATAAGAAAAGCCAATCACAATACCTCTTCGCGTGTACCAGTTTATGGGCTCGAGAATCCTTGTGTTTCGGGACTATTGTATGCGATTACCATGTGATTACCCTAATACGATACTGCAATTCATTTTTGGTTAAGGTAAAGTCTTGATAAATGAACAATGATTAACTCAATACGATAAATGCACAATGAATCTTGAGCTCCCTATATTTTTTTTTGGTTAAGTTAAAGTTTACTATGTCAAATAATCATTAGAATTGTCCTTTGTAAATCTATATAAATTTAATAAAGAAGAAGAAACATATTTTGTCTCTTCATTTTACTGAATTTTATTACTGAAATGTTTTCTTCTCCATTGTTTTATTGCACACCTCATCATTTTGTATTAGAGCCTTCGATCAAGGCCTCATCCACACTTGAATTATAGTTTCTTTCCCCCCTCAGTCACCTAGAGATCATCAAATCCTTTATTACATATTTTGAGGCTTTCCTCTCCACCCCAACAACTGTTTCTTTTAGATATTGTTCATTTGGCTCCCATGCTTTTCCATAACCAGGAAAAATTTTAGGGGCTATAAATCATCCATGGGCTAATTTTTCATGATTTTTCAAATAAAAAAATTTCATGAATTTCCATTTTTTCTAAAAGTGATTAACCCATATTTATAAATAAAATTATTTTACCTTAAAAATAACCCAAGTTTTATAAAAAATATATAAAATCCTTAGAAATTTGAATATTTTTTTAAAAAATATCGCCAAACATTTTATAGTTTCCTATTGCCTACCATTGTGGCACCTACATGGCATTGCCATGTCAACAAAGTTTTGTCGCATGGGTGTGTTTGGCACCTAATTGGGCCTTAATTATGGCAACTAGGGGACAAAATGTCCATCACATTCTTATTATTCCCGCGTTGTCTCGATTAAGAAGTCAATCATGCCTGCTATGGGGGATAAATTGTTCGATGCATGGTTATTATGCTCACTATGTCCTGAGATGTCAACTAAACGTGAATGGACAAAATATATGATTGGAAAGTATATGGATTAATGGATGAACATAGTAACAAATTAGAAGTTTGCATGATGTGGGCATGCTATATAGTACTTGACCCAGATCAGTTGTGCTACCAAATAGGCTATGAGAGAATTTCAATTCTGATGTTAGTTAATGTTACCTTTGAAGTCATATGATGGCTAGTACTGACCGATGTTGCCATGTCCTAGAGTTACCCCTTTATATAATGAAGGGACAATAGTCCATGAAATTACAAGTAGCATGTTGAGTGGTTAATCATGTGTAATCTGAGTTCCCCAAGGGGTTTTCAGGACGCTAAATCCATTTATGAATTCAGAAATCCAAGTTAAACAACATATAATTGCAATTTTTCCTTGATTTAGATCACCAAATTTAGATGAAAAATGCTAATTAAATATAAAATGTTTAGACTATGCCACCATGTGGGAAAGTTGGGAAGAATTTAGGTGGTCGACTGATAGGTAACATTACTGCACTGCACCCGTATGTTGATAGTTCCACTAGTCAAGAAGAAGCATGTTGCCTCAACATCGACAGTCCAAGAGGCCCTAAGACAGAGAAAGGGGGAGTCTCCAGTAGCAGTGGGAGGACCAAAGGAAATGGAGCACATATTGAGGGGAGGAATTGATGATGCTAATAATTTCAAGGGAATGCAGTAGTACAAGGAGATGTGAGACAAAGTAATTCTCTAAAAGGAATATGTATGGGTGGGTCGGGGAAAATGGGCATTGAAGGTGTTTGACCCATGTATAAGATACCGTGATAGTTTCTTAGCAACAAGACCATAAGCATTGGTAAAAATATATCTTCTTGTATCAATCATGTCCATCCCCACCATAATATTTTTCCTCGAGGTCATCCCCAATACTTCCCCTGTTCTCTTCCCACCTAGTGGTGCACCCTCCATATCAATACCACATTTTTGTATTTTCCATTAGACCCTTTGGTGCACTACAAATTTTGGAACCCATTATCACTATAAGTTGCTTCAATACCACCCTACAATGTGAAGTGGATGATTGCAGTGAATGATTCACTTCAATAAGGAGGAGTGTGCCTCAAGTACTAATAATCACCTCAAAGTTGTAACAACTGGCTTGAGGACCTATGAATTCATGTAAATTTAGTTATGATCCACTTATATAAGCGACATATGGGTCATGGTGGTCCCCATGGGGAACATAATATATAAGTTTGTAAGTAGAGTGATAGAAAAGGAGAGGCTTGTTAGAGATTCCTCATTAGGAATATTTGGAGAGGAGAAAGTTGTAGAATTTGTATTACAAATTTCCCAATTTGTAATGGACACTACAAGGAAAGGACCCTCTAGTGGAGGTTTTTGCGGATGCCCCTATAAAAATATCCCAAAAATCCATTTATAGTGAATGATACTAGCGAAGGTGAGGGACATGAGGTTTTAGCAGATGTTTTACACCAGTTATTTTATAAGTACCTAACACACCAATGTGTTCTTTACAACAGGCGCACCAGTGTCCTCAAAACTAGTGCATCGTAGAAGGGTTATTTCAAATAAAGAACAATATTATCTGGTGTGCTACGGAAATAACGACGCACTCAGAAATAATGATGCACCGTAATAGAGATATTTTAAAAATCTACGGTGAACAATGTAAGAATGGAAGAAACAGGGTGCTTTTAGTAGAGTGCACCATCATATGGTTAAATAAAAAACATTTATGCAAGAATGTAGGATTCTGTCAAAAAATATATACCGCTGCACTCCATTGTTTCATGCGCATCGGTGCACACAAGTGCTCCAATATGGAGAATCGTGTTAGGGTTAATTTCTAAATTTAGGTGGTGCTCTCTATAATCGGAAGCACACGAGTGTATCTACTATTATACTACACCGTTTCATGCTTAAACAAAAAATTTCACACTATTGTAGTTTTTCAAAAAATGTGTTGCGATGCAATATGGATTAGTATATGCACCCAAAAGCACACCCACCGTGCTAGGGATTTTTTTTTAAAATATAATAGGTGCACTCATTAAACATGGATGGTCTGGTGCGGTTGTGCATCAGTCACACTAGAACAAGGTTTTATTAAAAAAAAATACTGACGATAAAAATCATTTTTACCATTTTCGATGTTGTAGATCTCAAAAGAACTGGTGAAATATTTTTCTATCTGAAGCGCCATTCCATTGGTGCTTTCCTTGGTTGCATTCCTTTCATCTATTGCTCGGTCCATGAATTTGGAATTTTTCCAAAGAGTGAGATTTTTTTTTTTTACTACATCACAACCATGCCTCCCCATCGACAAAGTGTCTAGGTAATGTCCTTGTTTCTTCATAACTTAAGTTTTGACCGGATTAAAATTTAAAATTGAGTGAAATTTTAAGTGTAAATAAAAAAAACAAAAACAATGTGCGGTGCATTCGAGGCTCTCATCTCACACCACATACGATACGACCTATAAATTTATGGGGCACATCGCGTACCTTGTTACATTTCTTGGCGATGTGTTGCTAAACATAAACGCACTAGTGCGTTGTTTTAACAACGCATCGAAGAAAATTGTATAACTGGTGGGGCGGTGCGTCAAAGTACATATAATGCACTCGGGCATTAAAGTACATAGCGCACTGCCCTTATTAGATATATATTTATGCAGTGTGTTAGTAAACATGCACACCGTGGTGTTCATGTTTACCAAACACACTGCTGAGAAATGTAACATTGTGTTGTGGTGCACCCAATAATTGTTTTTGGTGGCACCAGGTGCAATGTGATAGGATCGTTGAAATGCACCGTAATAAGTTTCATTCTAAAAAAATTGTTAAAGGTTATGTGACAGTGTGACTATGTTATTTACACGCACCTGTACGTGTAGTGAACGTATACACACCACATTTTTTTGCTAATTTTAAATAATTGTTTGCTTCTTTAATATTTTAATTTTTTTTTTGGTTTAAGTGATTTGTATGATAAAAGTAACACACCTGGGTGTATGTGTTGTAGTGTAGCGCCCCGGTACAGTATCGTTTTCCAACACACCACATAACATAGTAGAACATATTTTGGTCGGTGTGTTAGTTTACATAGATGCACCAGGCACGGTACTCCCAATATTTATTGGTGCACAACCAATGGCGTGTCACCTTTTTTTTGGCACACTGTTAATGCAATTATCTTATTTTTTTAAGGAAATTATTTTTCTATATTTATAGATAAATTTACCATTCACTAGATTTTTTTAAATGTTTTATGTATGAGTGAGGTTGATGTATTTAATATGTTAATCACACAGAGACATGAGCGGAGAGAGAAAGAACAACAACATGACCATAGGGTGTAATTTTACAATGTTTTACGGGAATGGGAGGCGAGGGAGTGGTAGAAGGATTTTTACCCTCTCCCTATTACTCCAATGACTCGTGCTATCATGAGGGATGTGGGCCTCCTTAATTACTATGAGGAGGCTACATCCCTTAAGGTGCACTAGAGGTTGTTGGTGCATCTGATTTGTCGATGGGATGTCCATCGACATGATTTTCGTGTGGGTCTAGATTAGTGGTACCATCCCACTGAGGAGGATATTTACTTTATCACTAGGCTATCCAGGAGAGGGGAGGATTTTTCCCAATTCCCATATATCCCAGTAGGTGTTTCCGCTGAGAGTCAACTCATGAACTCTCAAATATATATTGGGGTTGAAGTACTATCCCCGGCTTATTTTCAGGTGTCTAGTGGACAACTGAAAATAACCTCTTTTGGTGCAGAGGAGGTTATATGCCTCTCACTCTTGGTGACTACCATATCCCATTTTATGAGTGATGGGAAACGAATTAGTTTCCCTCTTTTATGTTATGTTGATTCATTGGTACAACGATTACGGTGTATTATATCTACCATGTTTTAAAACAATTTTGTATAGCGTTCGACAAATGTCGAGCTATGATATGTGGGAGGTCGAACTTTCCATTTTCCTCGTAGCTATTTTTCTTATTTTTTGAGAGGTTTCCAGAGACGAGGACGACTTTTTTCCGTCAGCCTCCTAGGCCAAGGACTCATGTGCGGATGCACATGTGGGCGGATATGAGTCCCAAGAGGGGTTAGGCGGAGTTTCCAGCCAGGATTTCACTAGATGCACTAGGGATACTAGTCATCGCGGTGGATCACATGTTTGTCATAGTGTCGTGTCCTTACGCAGATTTGGATTGGCGAGGATGTTTGGACATCCTCTTCACAATTTTTATAATTGACACAAGATGATAGAGGTAATATTAGTGTTTTGTTTAAATTAATATAGTTTCATTTTATTGTCTTATTTAATTAGAATAAAATTAATTATAACACGTTCTTTAACATATTTTATTAAATTGTTTAATGAATTAACTATGTAATTATTGTTTTGTACTATATATATTACAGATATTGACACTTTCGTTGGGGACATGCTTCCTCCCCTATCAAATGGTGATGAGGAGATGATGACTGAATCTGCGGCGAGTTAGGGTCCTCGGGTGCAGATACCCGACGACATGCGTCATAGGCCAGATACTAGATTCGGGTTGGAGTTGGGCAACTGAATCTCTTCACTTTTGACTAAGGTGGGAGATCCTACACTCTTGGAGATTTGGAGGGAGATGCTACATGATTTGATGCCTCTTATGCTTCATATCATACTTACTCTAATTACATTGATAACAATTCATCTTTTACTATGTAGACGATAATTTACACTTGTACTAAGGACATCGATAGTAAATCATCTTCAACTCCTCAAATAATGAATTATACTTGTTATAAGGACATTGATAGAAAATCATTTAATAATTTAAGCATGTTTTAAAAACATTAATAGAAAATCATATTGAACTTTGCAAATGATGATTTATACTTGTTCTAATGACATTGATAGCAAATCTACTTGATTTATACTTTGCAAATGATGATTTATACTTGTTCTAAGGACATTGATAGAAATTTGACTTGATTTATACTTTGGAGATGATTTTTTATACTCATTCTAAGGACATTTAAGTATACCAAACATAGATCATATAGTGTATACATTGCACCATGATACAAACTATGACTATTATATATCCATATATAAAAAAAAATATTATATTAAGATTGTGCTATGAAAAAATACTGACAATTTTAGAATTATTCAAGCTGGTTTGTAATTCAACTAAAATGATTTTTGATGAAATTTAATAATTATGTAAAATTAAAAAAATAAAATGGATAGAAATGACATTCACATTTATTTGAATTATAAAAATTAGATTCACTTTCAAATATATATATATATATATATATATATATATATATATATATAATAAGTCCGTTTCTACCTTTTTGGTGTGCATAAGATCCATTTATTTTGGTTCCATCCTTTCATACATTTTGCAATTTTTTTATATATATTAGTTGTAGTTGTGTTGCATTTAGTTGTGTTGCATTATTAATGATAATAAATTTCAACATTTGCTTTAATTATAAAAATGACATTAACTCTTAAGTTTATGAAATAAATTAACACATATGACCAAAAAAACATTATTTTAATATAAAATAAATATTATACTAATTTAGATGATAAAACTAATCTTTGAAGCTTTTAATTGTTTATTAAGAATATATATATATATATATATATATATATATATATATATATATATATAATTAACAAAAAAATATTATCTTTTAATCAAAAAAATCTAATATATTTTAATTATATTCTTATAAACATATCTTAAACAATTTTTTTAATAAAAAATTATAATAATTATAGTTGATTATAATTTTGTTGTTAAATAAGTAAGCATAAACGAACTTTCCTTTGCCCTAATTTTTCTTTAAATAAGTTATATCTTTCTGATTTTTATGTAGGTAATGATGCTTTAATTTATACAATGGAGCTGCATTTTCATACAAACATTTTGTTCTCTCTTTGTTTTGTTTTCATCATGAACAAGTCTATAGTGTTTTTTATTTTGAAATTTTAGGTTCTATTTTCAAACTCTATCCATTAATGTGTAGTCGGCGAGCGAAATTTAAGATAATGTTTTTTAATTTGAAATTTCAAGTTCTATTTTCAAACTCAATCCATTAATGTGTAGTTGGGGAGCTGGGGAGCTGAATTTACGATTTGTGTAGGCAAACGTTTTTCATCATTATGGTTTTCAACCATTTTGATCCATTTGCAAATCTTAGGTTTTATGTGTGGAGACCATAGAGAATAATATAATCATGTTCTACGTAAGGAATTTCGAGAAGGTATTTTTGAATACAGATAATAAAGCATTGCTAAAAACATGTAATTTATCAGAGAATGCAGGTGAATATTTTAGAGGAGAGACTATTTGATTGGTGAATAGAAGAATGGATTGAAGATAGTTACTCATAAAAGTAGGTCATGGTATTGAAAGACGCCACAATAAAGTTGTAATGTAAAAGCTATGGGATTTTAATAGAGAGAAAGTAGAAAACCAAATCATATATATATGAGGAATTTTAAGAAGAAAACCAAAGAATATTATAAACCTATTATGAACCAAAGCATATATGTTGAAATTCTTAATTATTGATGCTGGGAATTTAAGATTGTTCTTTCCACTCCTCTTTACAATGTTGCTTCATACTTTTTAATATTCCTTTGGTCCAATTCCAATCAGCCTCATCAACCACATAGAAAAGAAATATTGTAAATTGAAACGACTTGGGAGTAGTAAAATCATCAACCATTTTATCAAACATAAACGAGTTGCAAGCACTGTAAAATTACACACAGAAACTAAATGACTACAAAATAAATAAAAACTAATTGTCGCACACTTAGTAAAAAGACGCACACATTAAAGAGGCATCAGGGGCACACATAGTAAAGGAAATGCCCCGCATGCATAGTTCAAATCATAGTAAATAAATGGACATAAAACCCCAACATAATGAGTGGGCATAAGACCACGCACCCAATGCACTGGACTCACTAAAAGTTTAAAAAAATAGTAAAAACTTAAATATAATAAAAAACTTAAATATGGTGAAAACATAAACATAAAGTGGATATTAATAATTGAATTGGATATTAATAATTGAATTGATCATTATTATGTGAATTACAATAATAATGTTTTTTAATAATTGATGATGATTATGATGATGATTAACTTCCACTAAGACCTAATTGGTCTATGGGACCTTAATAGGGTAAGTGATTACCTGTGATTCTTTAGAATTTTGTTTCAGTGCTTGAAAAGCATTAAGATAAGCTTTCCAAGATCACCATGCTTTTGTTGAGTTAAGACGTTAGGAAGGTTGGTAGTGTGATCAATATTTTGAAAATGAGATCTAATATGGGTATAGTCTAGACAATCTAAGAGAAAGTGATTTTCATCTTCAACCTTCTTAGTGTCACAAATGTGACAAACTCTTTCATCCCATGGCATTTTAGGAATTGACCAATGCACAGTTTCACTATGGAGCTCGTGAGAATTTGTTCTTATCTTAGCAATGCTTATTTTTTTCTTTACACTTGAATTTTTTCCTTAAATTTTGATTTGACATTTTTTTAATAGTATCTTTATTCTACAAAATGGTTTCTTCCATGATTCCCCAATAGTTTAGCCAAGACCGGGCATCCTTAGGCCATCCCTGCTTGAGTCGATGGTGGTTATGACTTGATTTTGAAGCAATTTTAGGTAGCCTCTTGTCTTCCATGTTGTTTAACTTGTTCTTATACATTAGGTATCTAGACATATCCATCCTCTCAATGGGGGAGACGCTTTTTCTACTAGGAGGATGGGATAGGGCATATTTCCTTTAATTTTGAGATTATAGGTTATAAAATTCTTTTGTATTTGCTCTATCTTTCTCGAGGATTCACGAGAGATGTAACAACTCTAAGTAATTAATCAATTGTCATGATTTAAATAATTGTTTAATGTATATTAGTTTAATTAATTGTCATGGTTAAATATTTGTTGAATGTTTATTGGTTTAATTGATTATTTAATTAATTTCATTATTTAATATCTATTTAATAAAATTTAGCTTAATAAATTATTAATTATTATTTTGTATCGGAAGATCAACCCATTAATTAAAAGGGGATAAGGTGGTTGAGGCCTAATTGAGGGAGGGTAGTTGATAATCAAATGAAGGAAGAAGGCAGTGAATCATGGGAGGGGCGGATAAGGAAAGGGGGAGGAACATTATTTTGGGGATTGTATTACGGACTCTGTTTTGGGAGAGGATTTGGTTGTGTCGTTTGATGGAGGAGCTTGTTGTGGTTTTGTTGAGGAGCTTGTTGGAGGTTTGTCACAGGGGCACTGGGGTTGCTGGGGATTTTGGGCTCAAAGGGCCAGGAAACTGCAAGGGTTCCTAGAGCTAGGGAGCCGAAGAGGCTCTGTTCCTAGCTGGCTAGGAGGAAAAGATTCAGTTTTCATGTAGTTTCAAGCAGTCTGCAACAACATGTAAGAAAGGGACAAACTTCTTCTTCAAGAGGTATTTTACCAATATTAATTTTGTTAAGCATGAAAGTTATGTTGTGTAATCTGTTTGTGACTATTTGGAGTATATAATTTGAGAATTTGATATCTAAAATCATTAAATTTGCTAGTACTTCAACATACATTAGATAGATTTGTTGTAATGAAAACAGAAATAGAAATTAGATGTCATGTTCAAGAAAAGAAAAGTAATTTAGATTACGAATTTACCATTTAACTTGAAGCCTTAGTAAGGGCTTTACACATGGAAGCCTTAGTATCTATTAAGACATGTAGGAGACTTGTATGTACTAGCTACACATGCATTTCTTGCACACGTACACTAGTATGTATGAGTTTTCTTGGCTTACTTAGTGATAATGTTGGTTATTGGATATGCATGTGTGAACAATGTATCTTTTTCCTTGTATCATAAAATACCTTAACTTCGGGATGACGTTTCCTGAAGGGTGGGTGTATGTAGCAACTCTAAGTAATTAATGAGTTGTCATGATTTAAATAATTGTTTAATGTATATTAGTTTAATTAATTAATTAATTAATTAATTGTCATGGTTAAATATTTGTTGAATGTTTATTGGTTTAATTAATTAATTAATTAATTTCATGATTGAATATATGTTTAATAAAATCTAGCTTAATAAATTATTAATTATTATTTTGTATTGGAAAATCAACCCATTAATGAAAAGGGGATAAGGTGGTTGACACTTAATTGAGGGAGGGTAGTTGAGAATTAAACGAAGGAAGAAGGTGGTGAATGATGGGAGGGGAGGATAAGGAAAGGGGGGGGGGACATTATTTTGGGGATTGTATTACAGGATCTGTTTTGGGGGAGGATCTGGTTGTGTGGTTTGGTGGAGGAGCTTGTTGTGGTTTTGCTGAGGATCTTGTTGGAGGTCTGTCACAGGGGGCACTGAGGTTGCTAGATATTTTGGGCTCGGAGGGCCAGGAAACCGCAAGGGTTCCTAGAGCTAGGGAGCCAGAGAGGCTCTGTTCCTAGCTGGATGGGAGGAAAAGATTCAGTTTTCAGGTAGTTTCAGGCAGTCTACAACAATAGGAAAGAAAGGGAAAAACTTCTTCTTAAAGAGGTATTTTAGTATTAATTTTGTTAAGCATGAAAGTTATGTTGTGTGATCTGTTTGTGACTATTTGGACTATATAATTTGAGAATTTGATATCTAAACTCATTAAGTTTGCTAGTACTTCAGCATATATAGATTTGTTGTAATGAAAACAAAAATAGAAATTAGATGTCATGTTCAAGAAAAGAAAAGTAATTTAGATTACGAATTTACTATTTAACTTGAAGCCTTAGTAAGGGATTTACACATGGAATCCTTAGTATCTATTAGTAAAGACTTGTATGTACTAGCTACACATGCATTTCTTGCACATGTACATTAGTATGTACGAGTTTTCTTGGTTTACTTACCGATAATGTTGGTTATTGGATATGAATGTGTGAACCATGTGTCTTTTCCTTTGTATCATAAAATACCTTAACTTCGAGATGAAGTTTCTTAAAGGGTGGGTGTATGTAGCAACTCTAAGTAATTAATCAATTGTCATGATTTAAATAATTGTTTAATGTATATTAGTTTAATTAATTAATTAATTGTCGTGGTTAAATATTTGTTGAATGTTTATTGGTTTAATTAATTAATTAATTAATTTCATGATTTAATATATGTTTAATAAAATCCAGCTTAATAAATTATTGATTATTATTTTGTATTGGAAGATCAACCCATTAATTGAAAGGGGATAAGGTGGTTGACACCTAATTGAGGGATTGTAGTTGAGAATTAAATGAAGGAAGAAGGCGGTGAATGATGGGAGGGGAGGATAAGGAAAGGAGGGGGGGGGGACATTATTTTTGGAATTGTATTATGGGCTCTGTTTTGGGGGAGGATCTGATTGTGTGGTTTGGTGGAGGAGCTTGTTGTGGTTTGGTGGAGGAGATTGTTATGGTTTTGCTGAGGATCTTGTTGGAGGTTTCTCATAGGGGGCACCAGGATTGTTGGGGATTTTGGGCTCGCAGGGCTAGGAAATTGCAAGGGTTCCTGTAGCTAGTGAGCCGGAGAGGCTCTGTTCCTAGCTGGTTGGGAGGAAAATATTTAGTTTTCAGGCAGTTTTAGGCAGTCTGCAACAATAGGAAAAAAAGGGACAAACTTCTTCTTCAAGAGGTATTTTACCAATATTAATTTTGTTAAGTATGAAAGTTATGTTGTCTAATCTGTTTGTGACTATTTGGACTATATAATTTGAGAATTTGATATCTAAACTCATTAAATTTGCTAGTACTTCAACATACATTAGATATATTTGTTGTAATGAAAACATAAATAGAAATTAGATGTATGTTCAAGAAAAGAAAAGTAATTTAGATTACGAATTTACTATTTAACTTGAAGCCTTAGTAAGGGTTTTACACATGGAAGCCTTAGTATCTATTAGTACATGCATGAGACTTGTATGTACTAGCTACACATGCATTTCTTACATAGGTACACTAGTATGTATGAGTTTTGTTGGCTTACTTACTGATAATGTTGGTTATTCGATATGAATGTGTGAACCACGTGTCTTTTCCCTTGTATCATAAAATACCTTAACTTCGGGACGAAGTTTCCTGAAGAGTGGGTGTATGTAACAACTCTAAGTAATTAATCAATTGTCATGATTTAAATAATTGTTTAATGTATATTAGTTTAATTAATTAATTAATTAATTGTCTTGGTTAAATATTTGTTGAATGTTTATTGGTTTAATTGATTAATTAATTAATTTCATGATTTATTATAGGTTTAATAAAATCCAACTTTCTAAATTATTAATTATTATTTTGTATCGGAAGATCAACACATTAATGAAAAGGGGATAAGGTGGTTGACACCTAATTGAGGGAGGGTAGTTGAGAATTAAATGAAGGAAGAAGGCAGTGAATGATGGGAGGGGAGGATAAGGCAAGGTGGGGGGGGGACATTATTTTAAGGATTTTATTACGGGATCTATTTTGGAGGAGGATCTGGTTGTGTGGTTTGGTGGAGGAGCTTGTTGTGGTTTTGCTGAGGAGCTTGTTGGAGGTTTGTCATAGGGGGCATGGGGTTTCTAGGGATTTTGGGCTCGAAGGGCCAGGAAACCGAAAGGGTTCCTGGAGCTAGGGAGCCAGAGAGGCTCTGTTCCTAGCTAGATGGGAGGAAAAGATTTAGTTTTCATGCAGTTTCAAGCAGCCTGCAACAACAGGAAAGAAAGGGACAAACTTATTCTTCAAGAGGTATTTTACCAGTATTAATTTTGTTAAGCATGAAAGTTATGTTGTGTAATCTGCTTGCGACTATTTGGACTATATAATTTGAGAATTTGATATCTAAACTCATTAAATTTGCTAGAAATTAAACATATATTAGATAGATTTGTTGTAATGAAAACATAAATAGAAATTAGATGTCATGTTCAAGAAAAGAAAAGTAATTTAGATCATGAATTTACTATTTAGCTTGAAGCCTTAGTAAGGGATTTACAAGAGATACTACAGCCACATACTTCATATCCATAAAGAATAACATGTGTAATAAGAGCCTCAAAGATGAGTTTCTTCTTATCTCAACTCCAAAGATCAACTGATTTACAATTGTTTTCAACCACATAATAAACTTTCCATCCCCCAATAATCCGTTTCTCAATTCTATAATTCCAATTGAGCTTGTGGTGAATATCAATTCCAAGATATTTGTATGAAGTCACTTCCTCCAAGTTGTTGTTGTCATATACAAAGGTATCATAAGGGATCTTATTGGATTTAATAATCATGACCTTAGTCTTATCAATATTAACAGTCATACCCATATTGGAGCAAAAATCCTTGAGGATTATTAGTTGGTTTTCAAGATCATGGGGACTCCTTTCCATAAGAATGATATCATCAGCATAAAGAATAAGATTGATGACTATACTAGTGAGAGTAGGGCCGACACAACCAGCTTTTTCCAAGCATTCTTCTAACTTATCAATTTATATGCCAAAAATGGTAGGGGACAAGGGATAACCTTGTTTGACTCCGATATTGCAGTTAATCTCTTTTGACCAGCCCTCAATGTTTTTAAAATTAGCAATAACATTCTCATACATCGTTATTGCAACAACGCTCAAATCGATAGGCACTTTTATCTCATCCAACCTATTCCAAAGGTTTTTCCTCATAACCATGTCAAAAACATTTCTAAAGTCAACAAAACAACAAAAAAAATTGGTTTTAGTATTGCGGAACTCCTCTGTAATGATCCTAAAGGTAACAAGATGGTCCACAGTTGAATGATATCTCCTAAACCCGGCCTAGCCTTTAGCTCTTTTACCGTGACTTTCTAGCCAAATGCTAATCTTCTTTTCCAAAATAATTCCATAAAGCTTGGCTAAAATCGTGCTAGTCATAATGGTCTTATTTTTATCCCCATTTTGGTCCAAGATCTTGTGTATGTGAGGGCTAAGGATTGACCGTCCAATTTTAAAAATTTTAGCTTGGTAGCCTTCAATTCCCTTAGCTTTCCCATTTCCGAGCCGCTAAACCCTGAACTCTATGTCATCTAAAGAAAAAACTTCTTCCTTTGTAGGGACAATAGGAATGGTGTCCATGGCATTAGGCAACTTGTAAAGAATTTTAAGGTAGGAATTCCAGCCCATTAAGGGAATCCTATTATTTTCTTTAGTATTGTATTTTAGAATTTGGCTCCAGAACTTCTTAGCATCCAACTTGTATAGTTGTGAAAGTTTCTCTTGCCATTTATTGATATAACATCATTTTTTCTTTTTAATTAGGGCTTTGTATGTATTGATCTTATCAAGTTTTAAGGGCTCAGTAGAAGCATCCCTAATGGATTTCCTAGAAATTTTACATTATTTATCATACAAAGGGTTGGTTGTTCTATTATTCTTTTTATGGGACACCTCAAAAGAGAACTTGTTAATAGAAGTGGAAAGGGTAGTTGTAAAAGTATGAAAGAGTTCTTCAATGTTGTCCTTATAAGTTAGGAGGTTTAATTTACTATTTAAATCCTTTAAAAAAATGTCAACTTTACTTTTGTCAAAGCTGTCAATTTTACTTTTGTCAAAGCCCAAATTCCTTTGATTATCAAAATTCTCTTTATAAGCTCTTTATTTTATATGTTTTTTATTTTTTTATAGTTGGTGTGGTTTCCTACATAACAGACAACAAACTTTTGGACGTCTACATAAACCAAGTTATGAGGTACTCTTTGTATATTTTGTCCATATACTTTTGTCTATGTAAATTTGGTTTATCAAACTAATTTTATTTTTACAAATTTTCTTTTCACTACAGAGGAGTAAATAAGTGGGCATAAAACTCTAGGTGAATGAGTGGGCATAACACTTATTGGAATGTAAAGTGGACATAAAACTCTAGAAGATAAAAAAAAACTTAGTAAAAACTTAAATCTAATAAAAAAAACTTAAACATGGTAAAATATTTAAACATAAATTGAACATTAATAATTGAATTGGTCATTATTATGTTACTCACATTAGTAAATATTTTTAATAATCAAAAAATATATTTTATTAAATAAGTTAATAGTTGAAATCCTATCATTGTATATATGCATTTATATAGATATGTTTAATAATAAGGAAGAGGTCAAACTTTGTTTTACAATTTCCCTTTTCAGTCCACATTGAAATGATCAAAGTTGCAGTGTTACCTTTTTTTTTTTTTAAGGTAAGAGGTTTTATATATAAGGGCCTTCAAAAAACCAAACCATAGTTACAAAAACTTCATAACAACCGGATTGTAGTTACTGAACTTCCCTAAAAAGGAGAAACTAGTTTAGCCAACCAGGTAAGTTTAGCATCTAAGAACCTAACATTCTTAAAGAACAAAGCTAAGTTGACTAAATTGTAACTAAAAGGAGAAACTATTAAAAAGAAAAGATCCCTTGAGGGGTTATACACTTGGCAAGTAACCTGGCCAGGTGGCAAGAACAATCGTGTGCCACGGGTCCTCCTCAACGGGTGTCCCTTTGCTTTCCAAATGCATGTCAGCATCCACAGTGCACTCGCCCTTGTTGGTAGCTGGCAGGGCGTCTCCCGACGGAGTGTGCACATGCTAGCCTGTGGCTGTCACCGCTTCCATGTCCTCATGCTGGACCTGCTCCGCAACGACCTCTGCTACACTCTGCGTCTTAACATTTATGTCATCGCCTTCTGAGGAGGGATCCCCTCCTGAAGCCGTGCCTGCTGGGTAGGAGGGAGAGGCATATTGGAAGGTAGATAGGAGCTGAAGGAGGGTCGAGACCCTTCCGTCCATAAGCTGCATTCGAAATTGGAGGTCCTCCATTCCCTGACGAAGTTCGAAGACTATATCATATAGGATGGTGAAACTCTCTTTCAGCTGCAGATCAGGCTTGGAGTCGGTAGACGCGGACGTGTTGTTTCAGGCGGCTCGAACAGGAGGTGGTGCCCCCATGGGCAACTTTGAGGAACCAGTAACTGGTGCATGGGAAGGATTGAAGGTTCTAGAGGTCGGTGGAGCGGCAAGGCGGCGTAAAGAAGAGCACGACAAGATTTCAATTATGGATAAGCAATCAAACTGGGAGACAGGCGAGGTGGAGGAAGGGAGACGTGCTAACTCAGGTAGTAAAAGTGGTGAGGAAAGTGTTGAGGGCAAACCAGAGGGAGAAATCGATGCTCGGGGCTGAGGAGGATGCCAAGGAGAGCCCCTTCACATCCGTACTCATTGACGCGACATGATTTGAATACGGAAAAGGATTTGGTGTTCCAGGCAAATGTGGAGAGCCTCGAGATGGTTGGGACCTGTGAGCACCATGAATGTCCAAGCATAACCAGGCCAGGGCAGTGGAGGAATGTGGGAGTCGGTCCTAGAGAGTGGGAGAGGAGCACAAGAAGATGGAGAAGCCATAGAACAATGCGTAATGGAGGTCGGGTGAAACAAAATTAATTCTTCTACAAACGACGTGAAAGCTAGTTAATGCAAAGTAGAGTTGGCGGTGGTCGGCATGAGCTGGTCACATGGCTCTCTGCCTTGCTATCTCATCTACTCTCCCTCTGTATGCCATGTGGTCTGCACTAACACCCCATTCGGGGGTTTGTCCACTTCCCCAGCTTTGCGGATACATTGTTGTAGGATAGGGTGATCAGGATTAAGGGATGTTTTGCAAAGGAGTTCTGGACCATCCTAGTTGGTCCCCAGATTAGCCAGTTCATCCGCTACTTGATTCGCACTCCGTATGATATGAGCATGTATAAAAACCTGATTGGGTTGCAATAAATCTGTAATAGTCTTTAGCCCATGTGAGAGTCTCCAATTGGGTGATATTCTTTTCGGGTCCGCTCCATTTAAAAGATTGTTGAAGAGATTGATGATGATTTGAGAGTCGCCCTCTACAATCAACTTGGTGAAGTTTTGTTCAATGGCTAATTGCAGTCCCTTGATAAGTCCCCAAAGTTCCACCACATTGTTCGTGGTATGACCAAGGGAGCCTGCATTAATGAGAATAATGTGTCCATGGTGATTGCGGAAAACAACTCCATAACTCGCTGCTCCTGGATTGCCTTTAGAGGCTCCGTCAAAGTTGAGTTTGATCAAGTCGACCGGAGGGGTGGAACAAGAGGAGGGGCTGCTAGGAGGGGGGGAGGGAAGTGGGGAAAGGTGGGAGAGAAGTTGGGAAGGGATTCCAGTGCTTAAGGACCAAGAGTTCTGAGGGATTGTTGGTCAGGTATTTTTCATTCCAAAGATGGAGGTTGAGAGTTTCCAGAATATTGAGGTGACAACGGTTCCAACAGTGTTGCCATGTAAGGGAAGCATTCCTGAAAAGCCTTCTATTTATTTCCTTCCATACCTGCCAGAGAATGAATCTAGGAAGTAATTTCCAAATACGATTTAGGAGGGGAGATTGGAACATTTGGTCCCTCCAGTTCGTAATAATGTCGATGATGTTGTCTCTTTCACAGTCCGAGGTGCACATAATGAGGGCACTTTGGTCCCATATTTGAGTAGTGTACGGGGAGGAATTGAGAAAGTGATTCATGGTTTCGTCTACCTCCCCACAAAGCATACATATAGAAGGCCCCAGAAAACCTCTTTTTGAGAGGTTATCCAAGGTTAGAATGCTCGAATGGATGACGAGCCAGAGGAAGAGGGTGATTTTAGGCCAATGTTTGAGGTTCCAGATTTTGCTCCAAACTTCTCATGTAGGTGCCAGGTTCGATTGGATTTTGATGTGATAGGCTTCTCGTATGCTATAGGTGCCCTGTGGTCGATATCCCCATTGAAGGATATTCTCTCCCGTGACCTTGGGGATTTTCCTTTTGAACATTTCATTCTTCCAGGGTCTCAGATCCACGTGCACGTCCAGGTCCATGCATTCCCTATTAAGGTGCCAGTGCCACCAGGTGTCTTCTGGAGGATTATCTTGCCAATAATCAGCTACTTTTTTCAGGCCCGCACATGTGGCTTTGGTGCTGATATGCTCAGCCCAGTCCCCGTGGTCCAAAATTGGCCATTGCTGTCAGGAATCTTTCCAGAAGAGGGTTGTTTTCCCATTTCTAATTTCGCAGAAAGCATGGTGGGTGACTAGTTGTCTATTCTGCTTAGCTGCTTCCTAGATTAAAGACCCTGGGATGTCTCCATTCCAACGTATTAGGTTTTTTTCCGCCAACTCTGGTACATATTTCATCCTCCATATCCTTTCCCAGAGGTCCTTGGGATTCTTAAGCCATCACCACCATATTTTGGCGCTTAGGACTTTATTCATGATGGTGTGGTCCCGTAATCCAAGGCCTCCTTCTGCTTTGGGTTGAGAAATTTTGTCCCAACTGATAAGCATTATTTTCTTCCCTGTATTGAGGCCTTGCCATAGGAATTTCCTTTGTAAGATTTTAATGGTTGTGAGGACAAACTTTGGAGCATCCAACGTCGAGAAGATGTAGGTGGGAAGGGCCTGGAGAACTTCTCGGAGGAGAATGAGACGACTCGGAAGGTTTAGAACTCTGAGGGTCCAAGAAGAAAGCTTCCTAGTAAAAGAGGAGAGGAGATGTTCCCAAGAGGAGTTTCGGAGGGCATTATCAATTAGAGGGATGCCAAGGTATTTGGATGGAAGGGAGTTTCTGTGGAAACCTAAGATGTCAGAGATATGGTGCTGAATCGAGGGGGGCATATTAAAGAAAAATATTTGGGACTTGTCTTTGTTGCAGTCCAAACCTGAGGCTTCAGAGAAGGTTTGGAGGATCAAGAGGATGGAGTTTTCTTCACACACAGTTGGGGTACCCATCAGGAGCGTGTCATCCACAAATTGGCTATGAGAGATAGGGGGGGAAATGCCATGCAAAGGTAGGCCTTCCAATAAGTTGTTTGCAATAGCTGCATGAATATATCGACTAAGACCTTTGGCCATAATAATAAAGAGGAACGGGGAGAGAGGTTCTCCCTGTCTAATTCCTCTAGAAGGAGAGAAGGGGCGAGAGGGAACACCACTGATAAGGATGGAGAAAAAAGCTCAGGAGGTTAGGTTCAAAATCCAAGTCACCCAGAATTTATCAAAGCCAAAGGCAAGGAGCATTTCCCGCATGTAGTCCCAACTTATCTTATTGAAGGCTTTAGAAAGATCTAATTTAAGGAGCACACCTGGCATTCTAGTCTTCTGCAAAGAGTGGATCACCTCATGAGCTAGGATGACACTGTCCAGGATTTGTCTGCCCTCCACATAGCCTGATTGTTCCGGAGAGATGATAGTTGGCAGGATGGGCTTGAGCCTTCAAACGATCACCTTTGTTAGAAGTTTATAGATGACATTGTAGAGGGCTATGGGTCTGAACTGCTTGGGATGGTGAGCCTGCCCCTCTTTGGGGATGAGAGTGAGGAAAGTCACATTGAGAGGTTCAAGGACTTGTCTTGTGGATTGGGAGTCTTCAATAATTTCCCATACCTCTACCCTAATCATCGGCCAACAATGGTGGAAAAAGTCACTGGTGAAGCCATCAGGGTTGGGTGCCTTGCATCTTGGGGTGTCCTGAAGCGCTTGATCCACCTCCTCGATTGTAATAGGCTGGAGTAGAGCTGAGTTTTTCTCCTTGGTGACGAGGGAGGGTACATGTTGCGTGACCATAGCTATGGCTTCTGATCTGTCCGAGAAAGGTTGTGTGAGGAGATCTTTGTAATAGTCTATCAGTGTTGTCTCCAGGTCTTCATGGGAATGAATGGGCTCACAATTGGTGGAGATTAGGTGCATGATTCTATTAGTGTGACGACGATGAATGACTGATCTATGGAATAATTTGGTGTTGCGGTCCCCCTCCTTGAGCCATTGGATGCATGATTTATGTTTCCATAAAATCTCTTCTTGTCCTTTTTTGGCCTCCATCTGTTGATTTACTGTTGCTTCTTGGGATTTAAGCTCGTCCGTTAACCCTTGCAGCCGGATCTGATTTTGAATCGCCTCCATTTGTTCTAACAACTGCTTTTGGGAGTCGAATATATTGCCAAAGGTTTGCTTGTTCCAAAATTTGAGAATTTGTTTGAGGTTTTTTAACTTTTGTTGGAATCTGTACATCTTGGAGCCACAGGGGACCTCTGCCTCCCTCCACCAATCCTGGATCTTTGCTTGGAAATCTGGATGGTTGAGCCAAAACTGTTCAAACCGGAAAGGTTTTTTCCCTGGTGTTGCTGGCACATCCATCCATAGCTGAATGTGCCAGTGATCTGAGCCAAGGATATTCATAATACTTGCTTCTAGGGTTGTTCCCTCCAGCATAAGGGAGTCAGAGATGAGGAAGCGATCGAGTTTGCAAGCGATTTGGTGTGATCCGGTTCTTCTATTTGTCTAGGTAAAAATGCCATTGATAGCTTCCAGGTCGATGAGGTTGAGTTTATCTATGAGGCTGTTGAAGTCAGTGGAATCTTGATCCAGGCATCTTGATCCCCCTTTTTTTTCCTCCAGACTGTGAATGAGATTGTAATCTCCCCCAATAGTCCAAAAATTGTACCTGGTCAGGTTGGATAGGTATTCCAAGTTCTTGAGGAAGGCTTGCTTATCCCTTGGGTTGGTCGGGTCGTAGACATTAGGCAGGTGTCTAGGCTTGTTAGAGCCGATAAGCCTATAATCGGCACTGATGGACTATTTGGTAGTGATAAAATCCTCCATCAGCAATGAGTTGGGGTTCCATAGGATAGCCAAACCTCCAACTGTCTCTGTTGTTGTGGTTGAAATTGCTTCCCCTTGCTTCCAACAGTAGGGGAGTAGCCTATCAATGTCTTCGGTTATGCATTTTGTTTCCTGTAGTAATACTATGTCTGGTTTTTCTGCAAAGATCAGATCTCGTAGCATTTTTTGCTTGCTACGTCCATTGAGGCCTCTGATATTCCAGGAGATAATCTTCATGATGATGGGGGGGTGGAGAGAGGAGGAAAGTTGTCCGAGATGAGGTGGATTTTCCCTGAATTTACCATGAAATGACCTATTTCTTATATAAGCTTATTGGTAGACTTCCTTCCTCTTTTCTTTTCATCTTTCTGAGTTTTTCTCTGATTCTTTGATTGACTGCTCTGTATTCCCAGGCCCTTGCTGGATTGAGTTGTGGAACCAGTGGAGGAATTGAGAAAGACCTTATGCACCTTCGGTAATTGATCCCTAGGTATGGTGTACAGTTTCTGATGCCTGTAGGCATGTTCGAGGTGCTCCAGGTCCACCCCAGCTAATTCTTGCTCTTCTAGCTCCATTTCAGTGTCACCATCCTCTGTCTCCAGAAAACCTTGCTGATCCCCGGCTGTGTCTAGAGGGGGTGATTTGATTCCTTCCCCTGTGATGGTCGTTCTTCCCCTTGGCTAAAGGATTGGGGAGGATTATCCACATGGAGTTCACTGGGATTTATGAGGGTTGAGGGGTTCTCTGGTTGATCTTGTAATATTGCATATTCATTACTAGTGGAGGGATCTTTAGTTACTTGGGCTGGCTGCTTTCGTCCTGCTTGTCTTCTTTTCCCCACTAGTTGAGCAAAGTCGTCCTTGTCTTTTCCGCCTTCTGGGTTCCCTTTTTTGTGAGCCGCATTGAGGGGGCACTCTCTGAAAAGATGATCATGTTCATGGCATTTCCTACACCTGAACGAAATGTGTTTGTAATTGATGGTTTGGGTCCAATCCTCGTCATGGTATTCAAGAATTATTGATCCCGACAGCGGTTTAGCTATGTTCAGGTAGACGCAGATGCGCGCATAAGAGGTGTATCGCCTCTGCTTGGTAGCTTCTGAAGACTTAACATATATTCCAATAGTATTTCCTATACCAACCAAGACCTCTTCCAGCCAGAATTCCTGGGGGAGAGAGTACAGTATGATCCATACTGGTGCATGGGCAAAATCTTCCTTTTCAGGGCTGAAGTTCTCAGTCCAGAATCTTAAGAAGAGTCCTGCTGAGTTATAGAAATAAGGCCCGCCATCAAAAATGTGATTGCGGTCCTCGAGGTTGTGCAACATTATTGTGAAGAAGCCCTTGGAACCCAGTTGTAGTTCATAGTGTCCTTTTGGCTTCCACCAGTATTGTATCCATTTGATTAGATCTCGCTCTGAAGGCCACAGCCCTAGGAATTTTCCCACTACGGCGTGGTCTTTCATGTATTGCTTTTTCTCTTCTATGCGCGGTGAGTTGATGATGTATTTCGGGGCTTGTGGCGCTTGTGGAATGCATTTGCCCGGTATCCATGGAGTCAGCACTGTAGCAGGTATGGCTGCGTTCTCTGGATCAATATCCATCTCCCGGTCCTTGAAAGTTCCTTCTCTCAGGAGTTTTGCATGCAAATCTGGTGGAGGCTCAAAGGTCGGCGGTTTGAAACCTTCTCCAGAGCTTCCATTCGCAGTGGCCTGGCTGTAGGAGGCGCCATTCGGCCCTCCTTCCTTCAGAGTCATGAGCCCCAGCGGGGCTAGAATTGTGGCAATGCGGCTAAAACCCTAAAACCCTAGACCTGGTTGTAGAGCGCGCGTCATTTTCTCCTCTAATGCAGTTCTTTCAGTCCAAAAATTTCAAATATTGTTCTTTGTACAAGTTGCAGTGTTACTTTAGAGGTAACACTGCAACAACATTTTTTAGAGTTATAGAATATAATCTCTTTTTTATTTTTTAATCATTTTGTAATATATTGATCATGGGTTAAATTTTAGTCATCATTAAGGGTCAGTTTCAACTCTGGTTTTTTCAAGATGAAGAATTTTGAAAAGTGATAGTCTAAACTTTTAATAAAATGATTTTTTTTAGGCTATATTTTTTTGGAGACATTTACTTGAAATCTAATTAGAAATTGTTAAATCGATAGATTTGAGTGATTATTTTTGTATAATCCAAATGTTTGAAAGATTTTTAACCTATGAATCTATTTCTACATTCAAAAATATATTTTAAATAACAAAAAATAAAAATTTCATACACATTTATGAAAAAACAAACCCTTTGATAAAACAACAAAACAACTCCATTTTGGATTTCATAGCTTAACGGTTGCAATCAAAACGAAATGCTTAAATTTGACTAAACCAAAGTCTCTTGAATAACATTATTTTAAATTAAATTAAATGCTGTTTTTATTGGTAGTTACCTAAATATTAATATATTTATGAATTTATCTAAGAATAAGAATGCATTCAAAGCAAAATGTCACCTAAATATTAATATATTAATATTTATGAATTTATCTGAGAAGGCGTTCAAAGCAAAATGTCTTTATGAATTTATCTGAGAAGGTCTGACTGAGTTCATAACTCGGCCTCCAGAAAATCCAATAAATAAATTATTATATCTTTGATGCCTGGTTTAACGCCACCTCTGAATAAGTCCAATAAATAAATTTATTTATTATTATCTTTGCTGTTTGCCTCTCCCACCGACGCGAATTCCACCCTTTTCGCTCTCATTAGACTTAGCCCACCGATCAATATCCACCAACAAATTCCAATTCGCTTCGTCTTCTGCATCGCATCGTTCATCTATAAAATCCTTCCTTGTCCTTCTCTACTAATATCGCAATTCTCTTTGATTTTGTCCGGGCTTCTTATCCTTAAGTTTTGAATTCCTTGTCCCTTGTGCCAATATCCTCACTCCCTCCCTCTTTCTGCATTAAGCCGAATCACAAGTAAAAACTGCCAGACCATTTAGTCTGCCTGTCTGTGTCTCTGATCTCTGCCATTATCTTTAATAACTGGGAAACGTAGACTATGGAGGGCATGATAAAATCGCGGTGGTGTTGGATGGCATTATTATTATTTGGACTGCAGCGTAATCTAATTACAATCTCATCTCTGGATGGGCAATCCGATCAGTTTACTTACGGTCTCTGCAATGTAAACAAACACAGCAATGGCAGTGAATATGAGAGAAACGTCAACAGGGTATTGCAATACCTGGTGAATGCCGCTACCCCCACTGGCGGATTGGCTACATTTACTTATGGCGGAGTCTACGGCCTTCTGCAATGCAGGCCTGACGTCTCTCACCACGACTGCCAAATCTGTTCCGCTGCAGCCTCCCAGATGGCTTATCAAGAGTGCCCCAACGCCATAGGCGCTCGGATTCAGTTGGAATTCTGCTTCATTCGCTATGAGAATTACAGTTTCGCCACTGCTCTTGATACCAAAGTTGCCTATGCTCTTGAGAATGTTAAGAGCAACCATGATATTCAAGCTTTCAATCACACTCTCGGGAATCTCATGGAGACTCTGGCAGGCGAAGCTCCCTTAAACGTGAATAAATTCGCCACCGGAGCATGGGTGGTGAATTCTTCTGTCACAKTTTATGGWTTAGAAATGTGCTTGAGAACTCTTTCASCGCCCGACTGYGGYGTGTGTTTGAGAGAAGCGATTGGAGCTATGAATGACTGTTGTTCTTCGCAGATCGGAGCTCAAGTGTATCTCGTCAGTTGCTCTGTACGCTTCGAGATATATCCGGTTTAGATCTCTCTGCCTTAAGAGACAGGAACGCTGTTAGAAATCAATATTGCCTTTTCTTTATCATATTTGCTCCACATTGTATCCTTCCACAGAAGGGGAGACTTATTCTCCAAATAGAAATGAAGATAAGCCATTTAAAACCTACGGCGTATATATATGTCGTGTCCTTCATATATATATATATATTTGTTTATACACTTACAAAAATTGAATTAAATTTAAGTGAATGTCATCTTTTGCATAAGGTGCATACACATTTCATCTTTTAATTTCATATATTATAACAACTTTTTCATTCAAAGAAATTATTCTTAAGAGGTAGGCATATTTAAGTTTTTAATTTCAAATACTAAAAGAACTATTTTTATTAAAAAAAAAACATTTAAATTAAAAATTAAAAAAATATATATATATTTACATTTTTATATTGATATTTTTATAAAAAATTAAATTATGTTTTAAATTTTATAATTTTTAAATTTTATAATGAGACAGACATATTTTTATATTGTCATCTTGTCTTAAAGTGCATACATATTTAATTTTTTAATTTCATATACTATAACAACTTTTTCATTCAAAAGAATTATTCTTAATAGAGAGGTATATTTAAGTTTTTAATTTCAAATACTATAAGAACTAATTATTCTTAAGAACTATTTATTCTTAATAGGGAGGTATATTTAAGTTTTTAATTTCAAATACTATAAGAACTACTTTTATTTAAAGAAAATATCTAAATTAAAAATAGTAAAAAGAATTATATTTACATTTAAAGAAAATATCTAAATTAAAAATCGTAAAAGAATTATATTTACATTTTTATATTGTTGGTCCTATTAAAAACAATTTCTTCATTCAAAGAAATTATTCTTAAGAGACAGCCATATTATAAGAAATATTTAAATATTATAACAATTATTTCAAATATTATAACAATTATTTTTATTAAAAAAAATATCTAAATTAAGAATTATAAAACAATTATATTTACATTTTTATTTTTATATTTATGATGAATATGATTATTAAACATATCTTAATTTATAGTATATTTATTTTTAATTTTTTCCAAACATTTTTAATATTTTTATTATTTTTTTTACAAATTCAAGAGTGAATTCACAGATTTACATACATATTGTCAAAATGGTTAAATTGTAGAGAGTGAAAATATATGGTAAACATTCATGATGTTATGATATAATAAATTTTATGAAAAAATCTTTAGTTCTGATGGCACAAGAGAGATTCACAAACAATCTTTTCAATGAAGGAATCTTTAGTTAGTGATGTCTCATGGGGTTTCTCAAACAATGAGTTTATTTTAAACTTTGATTTATATATGAAAATTCTGATGAGTTTATTCTAAGACTTAATTTACATTGAAAAATTCACATAATATGAGAACATAAATGAATGTCAAAAATACATATATAAAATAAATTAAAATTTCTTTCTCAAAAATAATTATTCCTTATGTTAACACTCCAAGAGTCTTTTCTAAAGGGAACGAGCTTGGTAACATAAACTGTTTGGTTGGATGAAAAAATTTGTAGGGTGGATCAATATATGAATCATTAAGCCTCACTTAGACAAGACTATGATGAACACGATGAAAGAATTTGTAGGGTGAATCAATATATGAATCATTAAGCCTCACTTAGACAAGACTATGATGAACACATTCTGACAAACAAAGTCCTCTATGAATATATCAAATGAGTTAAAACTGATATGGAAAGGAGAACACTACTGTATCGACAGATTCAATACACTAAAAAAATATACAACTGGTCAATTACAGTAGTGAATTATATGTGGGATCTAAATCCACTAATGCAATAAAAGAACGACATCTCTTAATCACCAAATGAATTATAAACATTATGAGTTTTGCAATCCATCGACATATACATAAAGGAATGTAAAGAAATAAAATTCTAATCAAAAACTCAGAAAAGAAATTCTGCATTTAGATATATACTCAGCAAACTCCTAGTCTAAAGCTTGCTTACAATTCACAAAATTGAATCACAATCATGAAGACTGCTCTTCCCCCTCACGCTTTTATAGATGATAAAAATATATACACATATAGTTAACAAACTGTCTCTTATTTTTAGAAAGAGAAATAAAAAAATAAACTAAACCTAGAACAGACTATGAGGTGTCTCAAATTATTGTAATTGGAGTCAAATCTCCTTAGATTTGGAATCATCCTCTTAGTGATATTTTTCCATCTGTACTTAATCACTGATGATTCACTACCTTGAAAACATGAACTGATTGACTTGCTGGAAATTCAAATTTAAGTCTTCCATATGTCGAGTTTTATCTACCTCAAATGCTGGAGTTATATGCCTCTAAATATGGAATGTTGCAACCGATTTTGTGATTTGAATCTAGAAATTTGAGGTGCTCTGCCACTTATCAATAACCTTCCTTTTCACCTGAACATAGTTGTGAACTGTTCACTCATGCGCTAAAACATTTTCTGAATTGATGTGGAATTCCCAATGAATGTGGATGACATCTCTGACCCCTTAACATTGTTTAGTATCCACTCCACAAAGTAGAAGGAATTCTTGTTCTTCACATTCAACATCTGTAAACAAGTACCCAACATACTCTGCCTTCATAGAAGTCTCATTTATACTGTTATAATAAGATGGAATTGCAGGGTTCTCATAAATTGGTTGCCTTTCTGAACATTTGTTATCCGTAACAGTCGACGGTGCAAGATTTTTACATATATTTCAAGTTGTTGTGTACACAATTATTTCAAGAACAAAAATGAATATGAAACTACACCTGAAAAATAATGCTTCAAAATCTAGAAACTGTAGACTGTCGTATTCCAGAAACTCTTCCTATACCATTGGTAGACATGCCTGCAACAAGCTCATAGATTTTTCAACTTATAAGCATAAATGGTTTTGTCTCTTAAACTGCTCCATTCCCATGGAACGCCTCATATATTCCTTGTCATACACTACATCTCTCTGTATACTATCACTAGCAAACTCTTCCTTTCTTCCACTGTGTCTCTTATTTAATGCAACCTTATTTGCATATGTCAAACAAACACCTACACAAACTCCATTTTTAGATGGTTCCATCAGTGCAATGTCTACTATTTCTTTCAGATTGATAACTTTTGCACCCAGACGGACAACATTGCAAGTTAGCAGTGATTTATGTTTGCAGTCTATAATTCATTGAGCAAGGGACTCAGCCTAAAAATTTAGCAAATACCACCGAATGAATAACACCGATGTGAGCACAAGTAAGCATGGCTATCGAAAATTCTGCTAACATAGGTAAATAAATTACCACTGCATCTCAATATCAGCAGGAGATACTAGTTCAATTGTTGTGGCTGCTCGACCCTTTAGATTTTACTGTGCATTCTCACATTTTCCAAGCAACCATAGCTCGTATTTCTTTTCCAAGGGCAAAATTGTACAAGAAAATGATTTTGATACTTTGATCAATATGATGGAAGTAGCGTTTAGTATGGATAGGGAAGTCACGATTTAGAACAAGAGGTCTATTACATCCTACACATCATTATTGGTGATGTTTCGATTTTCATTGAGGAGAATATTCAAATCAGTTGTGACAAAAACCTTATTTATTTTCATATCAGGCCATCTTTTCAACACCTATGAACATTTGAGCTTTACCCACCTCATGGATATGTATTTATCCACATATGACTAGCTATTGAAGCTTTACACCTGATCTTGACACCTGGAAACCTATTAAGTAAGGTTCTAATCCATTTTAGACACTTGGTTGCAGGCATTATGAACTTGTATAATACATAACATAAGTCCCATGGACTCCCCCTTGGCACCTTCAATAGTCAAGATCGACACCTAGATCTTCGGTCTGTTGTTAGCATTCACCCCAAACCTATAGCCTGACACCATACACCTTAAAACCAACACCTTTGAACTCTATGTCTTAACATCTCATCATTTTTTCTTAAAATTTCTCCATATGGGCATATCCCACATGTATTGAGAAATCAGAGATTGTCATGCTTATGTGCACCCATACTCCTATGTATAATCAATGAGTTATGTAGAAGATTAGTCTCAAGCTTAGTGCTTGCGCTTGGCTTTGGTGACTTATGTGTTGGTTTGTTCTTGACATGTGGACTCAGAGTTTGGCATAGTTTAGTATGTGATTTGGCTTAAGATATTAATTGACACTCGTGCACACACCACGTTTTTGGTAAAATTTCCAAAACAAAAATATATTTTTTATTTGAAAATATAAAGAGGCATTGAACTAAGGTTTTAGGCAATAATAACAAGTCTTTTGGAATACAAGTCAAAAGGAAGAGTTGAAATAACCTTAGGCACAAGTGATCAAATCAAGATTGTTAAGGCTTGATGGAAGATTCGAAGGTTATGACAATGGGCAAAAGACTAAAGGAATATGACAATTCAAGTACAAATTGATGAAAGCACTTAGAAAATTACCAGTACATTTTGAGCGCTAAAACCTTAGACTTTGAAGATATTAAATATTTTCACACTTATTCATAATGTTAAATATTCAATTATAGTTGACTATGTTAAACCACCTATGGTTCAACATGGTGATGATGTAAAACTATGGTTCTTTATAGTGCATCATTGGGAGATGTTCGTTAGAATGGGACATTGGGAAATGTTTGTGACATTGAGATGTTGGTAAATCTTTGTCACAATGTGACATCGAGAGATGGTCCACACATTGCGATGTTGGGAAATGTTCATCACAATGCAACACAAAGAGATGTTCGACACATTGTGATGTTGGTAAAATATTATGACATTGTGAGGGAGGGGAATTTTCATCACATTAATACATTGATAAATGTAAACTTGTCATAATGAGATAAAGGATAAATTTTGTCACATAGTGAGGTTTGGTCAGGAGCGTCACATTGCGAGATTCATGTGACAAGTTAGGGTTAGTCATATTAATTCTTCAAAATTAATATCCATTTATTGGTGGTTATGTTTTTCATGCTACAAGGTCGGTTTATGTTTGACACATTATGAAAATACAAAAACTTTGAAGTGATGCGATGTATTATGGGGAAGGAAAATTAGAATCATACTTGTTCTAAGGACATTGATAGCAATTCATATTTTACTTTATAGATGATAATTTATACTTGTACTACAAAAATTGATAGAAAATCATATTTAACTTTGCAAATCATGAATTATACTTGTTATAAGGACACTCATAAAAAATCATTTAATAATTTAAATGTGCTTTCGAGACATTGATACAAGATCATTTTGATCTTTTTATACGATGATTTATACTTGTTCTGATGACATTGATAGAAAATATACTTGATTTAAACCTTGTATATGATGATTTATACTTGTTCTAAGGACATTGATAGAAAATTGACTTGATTTATACTTTGTAGATGATGTTTTATACTCATTCTAAGGACATTGATAGAAAATCAACTTGAAATTTGCATATGATGATGTATTCTTGTTCTAAGGGAATTTAAGTACACCACACATGGATCATATAGTGCATACATTTCACCATGATAGAAACCATCCCCATTATACATCCATATATAAAATAAATTGTTATGTTAAGATTGTCCTATGAAAAAATCTTGACAGTTTTAGAATCATTCAAGTTGGTTTGTAAATCAACTAAGCTACGGGACACTAAAATGATTTTTTATTAAATTTAATAATTATGTATAATTTAAAAAAGAAAATGGATAGAAATGATATTGACATTTATTTGAATTATAAAAATTACTTCGACTTTTAAGTTTATAAAATAAACACACGGATTATAAAATTATTTGTACCTTGTAATTTTAGAAAATAAATTTAAAAATAAATATATTATAAGATTATTTGTAGCTTGTGGTGTGCGTAAGATACATTTATTTGGGTTCCATCCCTTCATACATTTTGTAATTTATTTGTATATATTAGCTCTAGTTGTGTTGCATTGTTAATGCGAATGAACCTTTCAACATTTGTTTTAATTATAAAAATGACATTGACTTTTAAGTTTATAAAATAAATCCTCTCTCTCTCTCTCTCTCTCTCTCTCTCTCTCTCTCTCTCACACACACACACACACACACACATGCACATAGTAAGAAAACTCCGTTAATATAAAACAAATATTCTCCTAATTTAAATGATATAAATAATAAATTGTTAATTCCTTCTAGCTCAATCGGTTAAGGTGTGGGTTTTGTTTGCTAGGTGACCCAAGTTAAATACACTTATGATGTTTTTATTTAGGAGGAGACACCCACAAATACAACCATGTTAAGGGTTGGTGCAACCTGGGCCAGGTGCGATCACTACATGATTTTGACAGCTTAGATGCCTCTAGGTTGTGGTTTCTTATCCAACAACTAAAATGGTAGCCCCGTAAGTGATGGGAGCATTTCTAAAAAAAAATTATATACATAATATTTGAAATTTTTAATTGTTTATATTTTTATGTATAAACAAATGGAGTGGGACTAATGGTTAATAGCATGTCTTTCCTCCTTAGAGGTCACAAGTTCAAATCCAAAGGGGGGTAGGGTATGTATACCTCTGATTCTTTAATTATAGTGTTCGTTAATTATATCCTTCCAAACATATTTTAAACAAAATTTTGTAATAATTATAGTTCTTTATACTTCTCTGGTTAAATCACAGTTGGAAAAAAGAATATGTGTTATAATGTGTTATGTATTCTTTGTGAACTATAGTTCTAGACAAAACTATATACAACACGATGTTTTTATATATTTCTTGCGAAAGCTATCCACTAGGGTTTATTGTGCTTGTTTATAGTTCTCAGGTTTGTGCCATGCCAAAAAATGATATTCATATAATCTATTATAGAAAAACGTTTATTAGAAAAACGTTTATCATTAAATATTTAATAACAAGAGCATTCCATAAAAAAATGTAACACAAACTTCTGAGTCATTGATACCTATTTTTTTCCCTATGTTAGAATGCAACTTATAACTTCCAAATTAATGATGTACTTATTTTATTTGTTCTTTACATAATAAAAACAATAATAGTGATAAAAAAGAAATACTTTTCTGTATAACAATAATTACAATTCCATCCTATATAACAGTAGTAATAAAAAATCTATTCATTCCTATATAACAATAAATACAATACCAGTAATAAAAGGTTATTCGTTCCTATATACAAATAACAATAGTTACAGTTGTATATATGGTTCCTCCATAGTATATTCATTACGGTTTATAATGCTTGTTTATAGTTCTGAGGTTTGTGTTAGCATTGCTTACATTTAGAATTGGATCTCGTACTTTGCAATGTGCATGTATGGTGTGCTTTTGTTGTAAAATCAGGTTCAAATGCCATGGATGCTTTTCTTCTTTCTTCTTAATTTTCCTTTTTCCTAAAATAAGATTTAAAAAAGTTACATCACTCAAATTTTTATGAAGGTAACGATGTTGTAATTTATATGCTCGTAGCTACATTTTCATACAAACCTTTTATTCTCTCTCTTTGTTTTCATCGTGAACAAGTCTGCTGTATTTTTTATTTTGAAAGGTCAAGGTCTATTTGCAAACTCAATTCATTAATGTGTAGCTAAGGCACATAATTTATGATAGGTGTAAGAAAATGTTTTCCATCATTATGGTTTTCAACCATTTTCATCCAGTTTTCAATCAGATATTTTATGTTTGACAACCATAGAGAACAATATAATTCTGTTGCTTATGAGGAACTTTGAGGAGGGATTTTTGAAGGCAGTTCTTAACATAGCGAGTTTTCAGCATGATTTTCATAGTGTGATGTTTCTGAAAGGATATGTTGGATTTTTATGATATTGCGACATTACATTAAGGGTTATATAAATTTATGTTTTTTCTTAAGGGTTATAAAAATTTATGTTTTTCCTGAAGGGTAATATAAATTTATGTTTTTTATTAAGATTTGTATTGGATTATGAAGAAGTTTATATTATTGTCAAGATAAATGTTATAAATGTTGTCAGATTTTAAATATGAGATGAGCATGGTTGATGTAACATCCCGCTCTAGCGCACTGAGAACACTTATTATTTGAGGACACTTGCTCGCAAGTGATTTGGACCCTTTTTGATGTTAGACCTTTTATATTTGATTATGATGTGATTGACAGATGACATGATGTGTTACTATGTGATGTAGACGGGTGCTATTGACTCAGTTTTATTGAGTGTGCAGGGTTTTTGACCTTGAGGATGCAGAGGCATTGGTAGAACCCCCTTGGATTCCGGACTGAGTCAGGGAGTGTGCTTTTGAGTTGATATGTTTATTATGATGTTTCATTTGATGTGATGATTTGATGTTGACATTTCTGACATGATTATTGGTGATGCAGGCTGACGATATCTTGCCGACCAGACTCACATATGGAGTAAAGGGGTCACACACGATTGCAGAGAGGTTGAGGGAGAGGGGTGGACAGCAGCCCTACCACCGCCTGCTAGCACTCCCGTCGTGGCTCGAACTGTAGGTTAACGATTACCTAGTTCGAGAGGACCCACAATGCCATGAGGGCCGACTGGGACAATCGCTCACGATGATTCTAAGGGGCGCACAATAAGGCAGGGGCCTTATTCCTTAGAACCCTTAGTCTCCTACGAGTTCACCTGGCGGAGTGTTGACTCCAGGGGTTATAGAGATCTACCAATCAGTCAAGTCGGCAAGTGGCACCCTTGGAGCACGTCGTGCATCCGGAAGGGCACGTCGCACAGAAGAAACTCAGTTGGTGAGTGGCACCCTTGGGGCACATGGTGCGTCCTGAAGGGAACTTCGCCCAAAAGAAATTCCAGAGGCGAGTGGCACCCTTGGAGCACGTGGTGCGTCCTGAAGGGCACGTCGCATTATTGTGGAGGAAGGGTCAGCCTAAGTAACCCTAAGTCATCAGCACCTGAATAAAACCTTAAGCAATTCCC
>ML785615.1:351079-382703 GCA_009831015.1 Picea engelmannii | reverse complement strand
AACTATCCTCCATCACCTTTCTCTTCCAGTATCCATCTCCCTTTTACTTGTCCAGTTCACATTACTAAATCGCCATCCCTCCCCGTAATTCCTCTTTATTTGTTTAATGTAATACATTTACTTTTCCCCTATACATGTTTACCATCACCCTAATCTCTCTTTATCCTATATATATATATATATATATATAAATGGTAAATTTAAATGATGGATAATGATAAACTACAATAATGAATGCATGCTTATAAATAGAAAAATGAATATATATATATGTATATTTATATTATAAACAAATTGTAAACAAATAAAGTTAAGCATGTAAAAATAAAAAGAAATTAATAATGAGCGCACATACACTTTGAGTTTTTGAAAAGAAAAATAAAAAAAAATAATATAAGCAAAATAAATTAAAAGGAAAAATAAGAAAATCAAAGGGGAAAAGGGGGGAAAACCTAAGAAAAAGAAGAATTAGGGTTTGAGACTGGATAAAAGAAAGGGAGAGGGGGAAAGAAAGGACTTTTTGTTGAGATTGGTATTGTTATGCAGCAGACTAGAGACTGGATTGATTTCTTGTAGGAGTTGGGGATTCTCAGCAGACTTGAGTGGTAGCTCAGCCTTGGAGGCGAGCTGAGAAGCGAGTTACTCTCTGATTGTGTGTGGCCCCTTTGCGGCTCGGGGGGCTGAGGGGGAAGAAGAGTACCCCTAGCGTTTGGCTGGGAGGTACCGGTGGGTTCATTGCGGTCGACAAGTAGGAGCAGGAGCGGCAGGAGCACAGGAATCGTTGCGGCAAGCAAATAAGGCAAAGGTATGTTCCTGAACGGAGTAGAGTAGAATGCATAGTGATTACTGCTGAGATTTTGATTGTATGGATGTAAAATGTCTTTTCCTCGTCCTTAACTCAGAAGATTCACGTCTTCATAATTAGCTCAGTTTAGGGTTACTGGTAAATAGTTGGGGTTAAGGTTGTTCCTTTTTTCATGTACGGAACAGTGTAGGGATGGGTAATTTCGTATGGGGCGTAAGGTATTTCGTTTCTGTTGTATATGGCTTAGTTTATGGAAATATATATATATATATATATATATATATATATATATATTTGGTGGGGCGTGTGGATTACGGTTTGGGTATGGGCGTTCTTATATAATGGGGGCGTTCCATGGTTGAGACTATATTTTTACACACGGGGCGTCTTGCCGCAGTAGGGTTTTTCCTTGTTACACTGGTGTTTATAATTATTGGGCATTTTTGGTTTACCTCGGTGGATTCCTTCTGTTACCCTGGGCATATTCTAACCACCAGAGCGTTTTTCTTACTGCCGTGGGTACACTTTTTACTGTTGCGCGTCATATACAGTGTGGGTTGTTTTTTTGGGGTGGGTTTCTCTGCCTTTACATTTTGGGGTGTGTATAGAAGACAGTGGGCAAATCCTCTGTGGGTTTCTTTTTATTGCTTGTTGGGCGTCCTCCCTTTCGTGGTCTGGGTTTTCGTCCATAGCCCGGCGTCTCCAATGCGACCTGGGTCGTACGTCCACGAGTGGGTTGAGAAGGGATGCTTCTCTGCGTTTTCCTTTAGATTTACCGAAATTCTGGGCAGCAACCTTTAATGTCTGCGCTATTACCAATAGTGATGCGGGTATTTTTTTTTTAAAAAACAACAAAAATAGTAGGTTATTAAAGATTTATATGGCTTGTTCCTTCAAACAAATCCTTTCATGGATTAGTTAAACTGTGTTTCCTTTACTTGATCCAAAACTGCCATTGTTTAACCTAACTCAATGAAACAGAAATAAATCGAGAGAGCTTTATATTTTATTAAGAGCAGTATTCTCAACTACTGTAAAATTGTAGGTAACCTCTTAGACCTTCGGAGTTCGGTGAATGTGTTTACAAAAAATTGTTCACAAAATTTGGGAAACCGTAAAATTGTCTGCTCGCTTCTCTTGTTAAGGGAGTTATGAAGGCAACCTAATTTATTACTGGCGAGCGTCCAACCAGAATTTTGTCCTTACTGAAAGGATCTAGCATTGCTATGTATCTTTCCCTTTTACGTAGCATCCTTATACTTGAGCCTTACCCTGGTATCATGAAATTCTGAATGCACTTGCTTCTATATCATCAAACTAGTTGTTGGTTGCGTTATTTCTGGAACGGATGGGATTGAACTCGTTTGGTTACCCCAAAGCCAAGATCGAGTTCAGTCAATTGGGTGTCTGTTTCCTTTCCTTATTTTTTTACCCTTAATGTTATGAAAAGTTACCAGGTTGCGTTAGTGATTAATTCCTTGAGGCTGGGTTTTTATTGTTTAATACATTTAAATTTGATAGTTGTCATCCGATTGTTTCTTTAACATTTCATTTAATAAAAAGTTATATTTCGATACTTATTTCACTTTGAGAAATACCTGGTAATAATTGCAGCGCTCCTTAGGAATAATGTTAGGGGATCAACCCTCCTTATTATCAAATTAAGTGGATTCATTAACAGTAATGTTGTAAATCCTGGAATAAGATGTAATTAACATTTGGTAATTAAGGAATCAAATCGCTGACTGTCATAACTGCTATTTACCCTATTTTACCAGAAGTTACAAACAACACCCTGGTTGCACAGTTGGCACTTGAGTTGTGTAGTGTAGTTATCCCCTTGATTAAGAAGCGTTAAGACTTAAGTCGATATCTCTTTATAATTATGACTTATCAAGTTTTTAGGCTCATGAAGTGTTCTTTATTTTCGGCGAATGGCAAGATCAATTTTTTCTATGCACGATTAAATTTTATTATGAATTTAGTTGGCGATTATAGCTGAATTCTTTTAGGGTATGGATGTCCGTGTTATTGTAATTGGGAGTTAGTTAGCGGATCGGTAGGGGCATTTAATGCAATTGTATAATTAATTGATTCTGCCCCAATTCCACACGGATAATCTACACCGAATTATTCTCCGTGTTTTAAATTAATAATGGTTCAATTTTCAAAGATTATACTAGTGATTGGCAATGTTAACATTAGGCATTATTTTTAATACTATTTATATGCTCACACGTAATATTGCTTGAAATGAATGTTATTGACAATGTTGGTTTAAATGTTAATATTGGTTTTGCTTTAAGTGCAATATGAATATTGGCTGAATTGTTCTCCATGTTTTTAATTTAATATTGTTTAATTTTCCATGATTATACTAGTTATTGACAACGTTAATATTAGGCCTTGTTTTTAATACTTGTTAAATGATTGCATGTTATTATTGTTAAATAACATTGGTTATGTTAATATTTGTTTACATGCAATATTTGTTTACTTGTTATATGCTTACATGCAATATTGTTTGAAATGAATGCAATGATAATACTTGTTAAATACTCATATTAATATCGTTTAAGCTGCAATGTTAGTAGTGGCTTAATTGCCATGATATTACATGATTAAATTGCAATGATAAGGTTGTTATTAATTTGCCATGGAATTGATGATGGTTGATTCGCAATTTTATTACGTGTTAAATTGCCATGATATTACTTGTTGATTGGCAAGGATAAGGTTGTTACAATGCAATATTGTTTACTTGTTATATGCGTACATGCAATATTGTTTGAAATGGATGCAATTGACAATACTTGTTTAATATTAATATTGATAATGTTTTAAGTGCAATATTAATATTAGCTTAATGGCGATGGTAATACCTGTTAAATTTTCATTAATAATAGTTGTTCTAATTGGCAATGTTAATGATGACGGTAGAATCGCAATGCCAATTTTGGATTAATTGAAATATTCGTGATGATGTTAATTTGCAAGGTTATTATTCGTTTGTGATTATTGCTTGTCCCTGAACTAGCGCTAATTGACCTTATAACTAAAGATTGGGGGTTGAGATTATAGGCCTTTACCTTGATAAAGTATTCGTTGGTTAATGATAATTACTGGAGCAATTGGTCTTGATTGATGTCTTCGGGTCCCAATAGTGGTTGGTGGATTGAGTCCTCCTGACTTGCGTCTCCCGTAGAGGTCATGATTGTCCCTGATTTTGTAGTACTTGGTGGTATTGTATTGCGTAGTATGTTCGTGTCGGGCGGGATCTAGACACCTCCTGTAGCTTAGTGTTTATGTCTGTGTGTAAATCCGGTGGAAGGAATTCATTGCCGTATCAAGAGTCCCGGGTTGTTTAAAGGCACAGTTCCACTCTTGCGACACACTCTGAGCCGTATCAATAGTCTCAGGATGTTTAAAGGCACAGTTTCCACTACTGCGACTCTACTGCTGGATTCCTTCATTCTGTGACAGTACTGTACCTAACCCCTGGTGTCTGTTTCTGCTTACAGCTGCTAGTTGCATGCCTTATGTCCAGGGGCGTTTATTCTTGTTGTCACTGTGATATGTTGGGTCATCTTGATTGTGTTCGTCTTACTTGTGTCTTGTTGGTTCAATTGGTGACGTAGAGTCGAGGGGGTTGTTTCTTCTACACGCGCGCACACACTTTAAACAAACAAACAAAAAAAAAATTGCACCTGTTATCGGAGTTGTTGTCGTGACGAGGAGGGGCGTTACAGTTGAACCTCACCATGGTTTCTTATGGTTGACAATGGTTATATATGAATAGGCATGGGTTAAAAGGATGATGGTCGATTATGGTTAACCATGTTCATCACATTGTGATGTAGGGAAATTCTCATCAAAATATGATGTTGGAAGATGTTTATCGTAATGTCATGTTGGGATGTGTTTCTCACAAAGTGACGTCAGGAATGTGTTCGTCAAAATGTGACGTTGGAAAATTTTCGTAACAATGTGACAAAGGAAAAGTTACTAACATAGTGAAGATTCATGGCCATGGTTGACTATGAAAATGACAATTGATAACAAAATGGCTAGTTGATAATGGACATTGGTTGACCATGACAAAGGTCAACATTGACCATAGTTGGCTAAGGTTGACCATGGTTGTCTGTGACTATATTTTGACATTGGTTGACTATGTTGAGTTGCCTATGGTTTAGCATGGTGATTATGTAAAACTATGGTTCATCACACTTTGATATTGTGATATGTTCAACACAATGTGAAGATGGGAGATGTTCATGATATTGCGACGTCGGGAAATTGTTTGTCACATTGTAGCGTTGGGAGATGATTGACACTTTGTGACGTTGGGAAATCCTCATGACAATGTGATGTTGGGAGATTTTCAACACATTGCAACGTTGGTAAGTGATTGTGACAATGTGAGGGAAGTGGAATGTTCCTCACATTGCAGTGTTGGGAACTGCTCAACCATGACGATGACCATGGTTGACCAAATTGATAATTGATAACAACCTTGATTGATGATGGTTGAACATGAGCATGGTTGATGAAGGTTGAAAATGAATCACTTTGGATGACCATGACCTTGGTTGAACCACGACCATGGTTTAAATATAGTTGACCATCACCATGACATTCATTGAGCATGGTTGACCATGACAATAATAATGGTTTACAAAAATTTTAATTGATAATGTATGATATGTAACATACCTCAAATTCCCTCCAAAACAAATTAATGTATTTTGTCAATAACATAAAAATAAATTTCATCGATGCAAAAATTTAATCCCTTGTCACAAAATTCACCTTATTTATCATCAAATTACCTAAATTGTATGCATCTATAAGAAATCCTATTTCATACATTTATATTCCTACTATAATATCAACCATTACAATAGTCCTAGCATTAAAATTCAAACTATTTAAGAAACGAACACACCAAAAAATATTTTTTATAAACTTATTATAATGGCCACCAGGTTAATTCCTTTGTTAGTCAAATATAATTTACCATAGTATTCACCAATACTATGAACTAAACTTAAGTCTTCATGAATTAATACTTTGATGCACAAGTGTATGCTAAATTTTTATTAGTTTTCATTAAGTTTATTGTTTCACTGAAATATCAAACCATTTATTAAATTTACGATGGTTACTTATTTAATCGATTTATGAATAGGCTTGATGATAAATGTGTTTTGGATTTCGATCCAAGCGATTAGCCGATGAGATTCCAAAGGTTATAATAATTTGAATTGACTGCTGAGATGTAAACCTCTACTACCCATTTAACTCCTTGTATGCATGGTATGCTATCGTTTGGTTTGGACCAACCACACGGTTCTGTGATTCCTTATTCACATGGCTTTTCTAACCTCTATAAGATATGTATCACAGTACCTCTTCATGTGTACCAGTTTATGGGCTCGAGAATCCTTGTCTTTCATGACAACTATATGAGATTATCTCAATACGATACTGCATTTCATTTTTGGTTAAGTTAAAATCTTGATAAATGAACAATGATTACCTCAATACGATAAATGCACAATGAATCTTGAGATAAAATATGTGAAACAAACAACATGGTGAGGCTATGCTCACTTCTATGTTATTCAATGAACACTGATTACATCCTTATATAGGAAAAGACTCTACCAAGTCGGTTACATGAAAACCAAAGACAACTAGACTCTTAACTAAGAACTGACTCTTAACACGCCTAAAACTGACTCTCACAACTGAAGCTTATAACTGGTGCTTACAACTGGCACTTACTCCATTATTTCCAAGTCTCCCCCTTAATGGAGAATGGATTGACTTCTACACCTAACATCTCCCAAAACAGTTCAAACTTGATCTTTCCAAGAGGCTTAGTGAAAATATCAACAACATTTTCACTAGTATTACAATACATAAGAGCTATTTTATTTGACTGCAACTTTTCTCGAACAAAAAGAAACTGAGCTTGAACATGTTTTGTCCTTGCATGAAAAATCAGATTCTTCACAATATTGATTGAACTTTTATTATCACATCTGATCATCGTAGGTTCCTTTTGTTCTTCTCCAACATCTTGAAGAAGTCTTCTTAACCAAACAACTTCACATGTTGCTGCACACAAGGCTTTATATTCTGCTTCATTACAAGAAAAAGATATAGTAGGCTGCTTTTTACTGCTCCATGAAACAACCCTAGATCCAATGATGAACACATATCCAGTGGTTGATCTTCGATCATCCAGATTGCCAGCCCAATCAAAATCTGAATAACCTGTCAACTCAACATCAGATGCATCAGTATATTTAAAACCATAATCAAGTGTACCTTTTAGATATTTGAGTACTTCCTTTGTTGCATTCCAATGGCTTTCATGAGGTTTCTCCATGAACTAACTTAACACACTCACAAAATATGAAATATCGGGTCTGGTTGTGGTGAGATAATTCAGACTACCCACCATCTGTCTATACACAGTGCCATCCATCTCCTTCGAACCATCATCACAAGAAAGTTTTACATTATGCTTCATGGGAACAATGGAAGACTTACACTGATCCATTTTAAATCTCTTAAGTATTTCCTTGATATACTTACCCCGACAAACAAAAGTTTGGCCTGCATTTCTCCAAACTTCAAGACCTAGGCAGTAATGTAACTCACCAAGATATTTCATTTCAAATACCTTTGATAAATGCTCCTTGATTTCATCAATTAACTTCTCTGCATTTCCTATAATTATTAAATCATCAACATATAATGAAATCAATACTATATACCCCTATTCATCAAATTTGGTATACAGATTTGGATCACTTTTGTTCCTCATAAAACCCTGTTGAAGAAAGAAAGACTCTATCTTTTCATACCATGACCTAGGTGCCTGTTTTAGTCCATACAATGCTTTCTTTAACTTACACACTAAGTGTTCTTACCCCTTTTCAAAAAACCCTTCAGGTTGAGTACGGTAAACCTCTTCCGTTAACTCACCATTCAAAAATGCAGATTTAACATCTAACTGATGCAGCTTCCAATGGTACTTTGTAGCTAAAGAAATTAACATTCTGACAGTATTCAATTTAGCTACTGGTGAAAATGTTTCAGCATAATCAATACCTTCTGTTTGTGAATACCCCTTTTCCACCAGTCTAACCTTATACTTATTTATACTACCATCTGATTTAAACTTGGGTTTGTATATCCATTTGCATCCAACGGGCTTCTTATGTTTAGGCAATTCAGTCAATTCCCAGGTATTGTTTTTCATTATAGATTCATATTCTTCCTCCATTGAATTTCGCCATTCATCATGTTCATTAGCTTCATCAAAAATCATGGGTTCTATGACATTTTAAATGCTACTCATTAGGGCATAGTCTTTATACCTTTCAAGAAGCTGAATCTGTCTTGAATATCTTCTCAATTGATTATCTTCCTCCCCAGTTTGTGAAGATTTGTCTTCACCTCTAGGTGAACTGTGATTGCTTGAATTGTCCATATCACTGAGTCCTTCCTGTTGTTGTTGCTGCGGTCGCTGCAGGGATGGCTGTTGTTGTGTGGGCTGTTGCTACTGCTCTTCTTTAACTCCTTCATCAAGAAGTCTCTGCCATTCCTCATGACTGTTGTCATCATGATTTCTTGCTTCTTGCTCATGGAAAAGTACATCTCTAATTGCAAATACTTTGTGAGTAGCAGGATCAAACAGTTTGTATGCTTTAAATTCAAAACAATACCTAATGAAAATACATTTAATGGCTTTAGCATCCAATTTCCTCCTATTCTCCTTTGGAATATGAGCGAAATCCTTACACCCAAATACTTTCAAATTATTAACTTTAAGTTTGGAACCATACAAGGCTTTGAAAGGAGTAACATTATCAAGACACCTTGTTGGACTTCTATTCTTTAAATAAACTGTAGTCTTTATGGCTTCATCCCAAAATGAATTTGAGAGATTCTTACCTTTCATCATACTGTGTGCACACTCTACCAGAGTTTTTTTTTCCTTTCAACGACTCCATTTTGCCGTGGAGTGTGAGGTACTGTAAATTGATGTACTATTCCATTATCTTTGCAATATTTGTTGAAGTCCTCTGATTTATACTCTCCCCCTTGATCTAAACAGAGGATTTTGATGGCTTTTCCTGTTTTCTTTTCCACCATGGTTCTGAATTCCTTAAAGTACTTGAAAACATCACTTTTTCGTCTAAGGAAGTAAACCCATGTGTATCTCATGCAATCATCAATAAATAACAGAAAGTAAAATGAACCTCCTAAAGACCTAGTCTGCATAGGCCCACAAACATCAGTATGCACAAGATCTAACACATCTCTCTTTTTCTTATTAGGATTAGAGGGAAATTCATCTCTGTGCATCTTTCCTAATGCAAATTCATCACAAGAAACCTTCTCATTCTTTAACATGGGAAGTCCTTCAACCATACTATTTTTCTGTAATAACAATAAATCAGGATGATTGATGTGTCCATACCTTTGATGCCAAAGAATCTATGTTGGCAGAGTGGCAGAAGTCAGTGCATGATGTGCTTTGCTGGTAACATCAAGTTTGTATAGACCTCTTTCTATGAATCCCATTGCAACATTTTGGAAGTGGTCCAATAGATTTTTCACTATGCAATAATTCTTGAAGAATGCAACCTTCAAGTTCTGATCTGTAATGGTGGACACAGAGATCAAATTTTTCTTTATTCCTGGCACATACACCACATTGCGAATGTGACGAACAGTACCATTCAACAATGTCACAGGAATGTCTCTATATCCCTTGATCTGATGAGCACAGTCATTTCCAAGATATATACTGGCACCATTCTGTGTTTCTTTAAAATTAGCATACCAATTTTTATTACAAGTCATATGTAGTGATGCTCCGGAATCCACAAACCAGGCATCAGAATCATCCGTTTCAGCAGATAAAGCGGCATTAGACACAAACAACCTACGATCCCGTGAGTCAAAATTCGGGGGTTCATCAATATCATCACTAGCAATAAATAATCTGAGATCTTGATTTGAATATTTTTCTTCATAATGACCTGAATGTGTTCTAGGTTTATTCCTAGCCTCATCACTTTTATTCTTATGACAGTCTTTAACCATATGTCTAGGTCGACCATAATAAAACAACTCTTTGACTCATTCCTGTCAGATTACATACCTTGATTTGGATATTGTCTTCTCTGTGATGAACTACCTCTCTGCCATGAACCGCCTCTCTGCCATGAACTGCCTCCTCTGCCTCTTACTCCTGATCTCCCTCTCACAAATCTATTATTTGACCACAGTGCCAAATCTTTACTTGGAGGCTTCAGATTCCCGTGCCTCTCTTCCTCTTGCAGCAAAATACCTGCCAGTTCTTCAAACGTAGGAGGTTTCTCCCTTGTTGTGAGACCTGTTACGAACATATGATAATCTTCTAGCATACCATTTAAGGTAATAGTGACTAGATCATTGTTGGAAATAGTTTCCCCTATATTTACTAGATTGTCTTTCACCTCTTTAATATGACCCAAAAATGAACTAGTAGATTCATTTCCATCCATCTTAATGCCTAGCAATTGTGTTTTCAAGAAAAAAATGTGATTTTTGTTGCTAGTTTCATACAATGCTTTAAGTGTTGTCCATGTTGCAGTAGAAGTCGTAGCTTCTCTAATATGTGGAATTATGCTATCTTTAACAGACATGCGCAACAATTCCTTTGTGTTGTTTTCACGCTTCTCCCAATCTTGGATCTGTGTTGTTGTCGCACTGGCAGCCGCATCAGGTTTCAGTTCAGTTCCCTTTGCAATGTTCTAGACACCACAACCCTCCATGAGCATCTACATCTTGAATTTCCAATTAATGAAGTTTGAGCCATATAACTTGTTGGCTTCGTTGAGGTAGGTCTCTGCCAGTGGATTTTCCATCGCTGCAAGATATTATTTGCAAGTAAATTGCCAAGGATATGCAACCTTCTGTCGAGTTGTCTCTTGTTCTCAACAGCCCGTCACTCTGCCTTCGAATCCACTTATCCAACTCTACTATGTTCTCAACTTAAATCATGCATGCATTCACTTTTAAATAAAAAACACCACCTCACTTGCATATATCAACCTTTAAATCATGCATGGACCTTAATATCCAAAATATCCACTTTTTAAAGAAGAAAATTATAACTCCCTCTTCACCTCTTTATAGAAGATATTCACTATAAAAAAAAAATCACTTTTAATAAACTGTATGTTCCATATAAAGTTTAAACTCAACATGCATCCACTTTTTTATTTTTTTAAATCATTTAAATCACTTAGCCATCCATTAAAAATGATATGAAATAGTGAATGGAGGAGGTCCCTTCAATGCATCCAAAAAAAACACAAACTCAAGCTTTACCCGAACGCTTCAACTTCACATTTGAAATAAAAGTAAAGCTCCCTTTTCAACTTCACATATAAAAATAAATAAAGTTTTACCCTTACGCTTTCAACTTCACGATTTCTCATATACACTCCACATCAATTATAAACGCCTATCCAAACTCGCAGGTGTACACACTAGCAACTTCATGGTGTGTAGACTCATGCTTCTTACCAGGAATTTTGACGGCTTCCTCAACTCATGATGACCTGAAGAACCCACGGGGAAAACGTTCCTTATGCCTGTGTAGACACAAATGTTTATGCACCTCACGATGTTGTTGACTGCAGAAATCTCCAAAACTTTCCGCTCTGTAATACACAATAGACTGTGGAAATCCTTCAAGAGGAGGGACCTACGAACTTCTATAAATATCTGCACTTCTCTCTGTGGCTCTGATACTAAGATAAAATATCTGAAACAAACAACACGGTGAGGCTATGCTCGCTTCTGTATTATTCAATGAAGACAGATTACATCCTTATATAGGAAAAGACTCTACCGAGTCGGTTACATGCAAACCAAAGACAACTAGACTCTTAACTAAGAACTAACTCTTAACACGCCTACAACTGAATCTCACAACTAAAGATTATAACTGGTGCTTACAACTGGCGCTTACTCCATTATTTCCAAGTTCTTGAGCTCCCTACATTTTTTTTTGGTTAAGTTAAAGTTTACTATGTCAAATAATCATTAGAATTGTCCTTTGTAAATCTATATAAAGATAATAAAGAAGAAGAAACATATTTTGTCTCTTCATTTTACTGAATTTTATTACTGAAATGTGTTCTTCTTCATTGTTTTGTCCTTTGTAAATCTATAAAGTTAATATAGAAGAAACATATTTTGTCTCTTCATTTTACTGAATTTTATTATTGAAATGTGTTATTCTTCATTGTGTTATTACACACCTCATCATTTTGTATTAGAGCTTTCTGTCAAGGCCTCATCCACACATGAATTATAGTTTCTTTCCCCCCTCAGTCACCTAGATATCATCAAATCCTTTATTACATCTTTTTGAGGCTTTCTTCTCCACCCCAACAATTGTTTCTTTTAGATATGGTTGTTTGGATCCCATGCCTTTCCATAACCAGGGAAAATTTTAGGGGCTATAAATCACCCATGGGTTAATTTTTCATTATTTTTCAAATAAAAAAAAATTCATCAATTTCCATTTTTTCTAAAAGTGATTCGCCCATAATTTATAAAAAAATATATAAAATCCTTAGAAATTTGAATATTTTTTAAAAAATATCGCTAAACATTTTATAGTTTCCTTATTGCCTACCATTGTGGCACCTATGTGGCACTACCATGTCAACAAAGTTTTGTCACATGGGTGTGTTTGGCAGCTAATTGGGCCTTAATTATGGCAAATACGAGATAAAATGTCCATCACATGCTTATTATTACCGCGTTGTCTCAATCAAGAAGTCAATCATGCCTGCTATGGGGGATAAAATTGTCCAATGCATGCTTATTATGCTCGCTCTATCCCAAGATGTCAACTAAATGTGAATGGGCAAGATATATGATCAGAAAGTATATGGATTAATGGATGAACAAAGTAACAAATTAGAAGTTTGCATGATGTGGGAAGGCTAGATATTACTTGACCCAAATAAGTTGTGTTGCCAAATAGGCTATGAGTGAATTTAAATTCAGACGTTAGTTAATGTTACCTGTGAAGTCATATGCTGGTTGGTTCTGACCGGTGTTGCCATGTCCTAGAGTTACCACTTTATATAATGAAGGGACAATAGTCTATGAAATTACAAGTAGCTTGTTGAGTGGTTAATTATGTGTAATCCAAGTGCCCCAAGGGGTTTTTAGGATGCTAAATCCATTTATGCATTCAGAAATGGAGTCAAACAACATATAATTCCAATTTTTCCCAGATTTAGATCACTAGATTCAAGTGAAAAATGCAAAATAAACGTAAAATGTTTAGACTATGCCACCATGGGGGAACCTTGAGGAGAATTTAGGTGGCTGAATCAGAGGTCACATTATTGCACCCATATGTTGACAGTTCCACCAATCAAGAAGAAGCATTCTGCATCAACATCGACAATCCAAGAGGCCCCAAGACAGAGAAAGGGGGAGTCTCCAGCAGTAGTGGGAGGACCAAAGGAAATGGAGCATATCCTCAGGGGAGGAATTTATGATTCTAACAATTTCAAGGGAATGCGGTAGTAGAAGGAGATGTGAGACAAAGTAATTCTCTAGAAGGAATATGTGTGGGTGGGTCGGGGAAATGGGCATTGAAGGTGTTTGACCCAGGTATAAGATATTGTGACAATTGCTTAGCAACAATACCATAAGAATTGGTAAACATACACCTTATTGTATTAATCATGTCCATCCCCACCATAATATTCTTCCTCAAGATCATCCCCAATACTTCGCCTTCTCTCTTCCCGCCTAGTGGTGTACCCTCCATATCCATACCACATTTTGTTTAATCCATTATACCCTTTGGTGTAGTACAAATTTTGGAACCCATTAGCACTGTAAGTTGCTTGAATACCACCCCACATGTGAAGTGGATGATTGTAGTGGATGATTATCTATAACAAGGAGGAGTGTGCCTCAAGTACTAAGCATTGCCTCAAAGTTGTAACAATGGATCGAGGACCTATGAATTCATGTAAATTTAGTTATGATCTACTTATGTAAGCGACATATGGGTCTTGGTGGTCCTCATGGGGAACATAATATATAATGTTGTAATTAGAGAGATAGAAAAGGAGAGGCTTGTTAGAGATTCCTCAGGAGGAATATTTGGAGAGGAGAAATTTGTAGAATTTGTATTAAAATTTTCGCAATTTGTAATGGACACTACAAGGAAAATACCCTCTAGTGGATATTTTTGTGGACACCCCTATAAAAATACCCCAAAAATCCATTTATAGTAGATGATACTAGCGAAGGTGAGCGATGAGAGGTTTTAGCGGATATTTTTACACTGGTGATTTTATAAGTGCCTAATGCACCGATGTGTTTTCTACAATAGGTGCATCAGTGCCATCAAAACTAGTGCACCGTAGCAGGATTATTTCAAATAAAGAACAATATTATCCGGTGTGCTACGAAAATAAGGATGCACTTGAAAATAATGACTCATCATAATAGAGTTCTTTTAAAAATATACAGTGCACAATGTAACATTGGAAGCACCAAGGTGCTATTAGTAGAGTGCCAACATCATATGGTTATATAAAAAACATTTATGCAACAATGTAGGATTCTGTTACAAAATATATACTGGTGCACTCCATTGTATCATGCACACTGGTGCACACAAGTTATCCAATATGGAGCACCATGTTAGGGTTAGTTTCCAAATTTAGGCGGTGTGCTCTATAAATGGAAGCTCATTGGGGAATCTATTATTATATTGTGCAGTGTCATACTTAAACAAACAATTTCACATGATTGTAGTTTTTCAAAAAATGTGCTACGGTGCGCTATGGAGTAGTATATGCATCGATGCACACCCAAACACACATGCACCATGCTAGGGTTTTTTTTTTTTTTTTAATAATTGGTGCACTCATTAAACATGGATGGCTCGGTGCGGTTGTGCATCGGGAAAAATAGAACAAGGTTTTATTAAAAAGTATTTATTGATGCTAAAAATCATTTTTACCATTTCTAGTGTTGTAGATCTCAAAATCACCATTGCAATCTTTTCCTATTTGAAGCGCTCTTCCATTGGTTCTTTCCTTGGTGGCATTCCTTTCATCTATTGCTCGGTGTGTGAATTTTGAATTTTTCCAAATGGTGGGAAAATTTAGTTTTTTTTAGTACATTGCAACCATGCCTCCCCGAAGACAAAATGTTTAGGTAAGGTCCTTGTTTATTGATAACTTAAGTTTTCACCGGATTAAAATTTAAAATTTAGTGAAATTTTAAGTGTAAATAAAAAAATAAAAAATAAAAATGTGTGGTGCGTTCGAGGCTCTCAGCTTGCACCATGTATGGTACGACTTGTAAATTTATAGGGTGAACTGCGTACCTTGTTACATTTCTTGGTGGTGTGTTGGTAAACATAAACACACCAGTGCATTTGTTTAACAATGCACCAAAGAAAATCATATCACTGGTGGGGCGGTGCATCCAAGTACATATAATGCACCGGGACATTAAAGTACATAGAGCACCACCCTTATCAGATATATTTTTACGCAGTTCATTAGTAAACATGCACACCGAGGCATTCTTGTCTACCAAACACACTACCTAGAAATGTAGCATTGTGTTGCGGTGCACCCAATGATTTATTTTGGTGGCACCGGGTGTGGTGCGATAGGATCATCAGAATGCACCGTAATAAGTTCCATACTCAAAACATTGTTAATTATTATGTGATAGTGAGACTATGTTATTTAAACGAACCGATGCCTGTAGTGAAAGTATACAAACCATAGTTTTTTGCTAATTTTAAATAATTGTTTAATGTTTTAATATTTTAATTTGTTTTTTGGTTTAAGCAATGCGTATGATAAATCTAACACACCAAGGTGTATGTCTTGTAGTGTAGTGCCCCGGTATAGTACCATTTTCCAACAGACCACATAACATAGTAGAACATATTTTGGTGGGTGTGTTAGTTTACACAGACGCACCGGGCTCGGTGCTCCCAATATTTATTGGTGCACTGCCGATGGTGTGTCACTATTTTTTTGGTGCATTGTTAATGCAGTTATATTATTTTTTGGAGGAAGTTATTTTTCTGTATTTATATATAAATTTACCATTCAGTCGAATTTTTTTAATGTTTTATGTATGAGTGAGGCTGATGTATTTCATATGTTAATCACGCAGAAACGTGAGTGGAGAGAGAAAAAACAAAAACATGAACAGAGGGTAGACCTTTACAATTTTGTACGGGAATGGGAGGCTAGGGAGAGGTAGAAGGATTTGTACCCTCGCCCTATTACTCCAACGACTCGTTCTCTCATGAGGGATGTAAGTCTTCTTAATTACTATGAGGAGGTTACATCCCTTAAGGGGCACTCTAGTTTGTTGGTGCATATGATCCTTGGATGGGATGTCCATCGACAAGATTTTTTGTGTGGGTCTGGATTAGTGGTCCCATCCCATTAAGGAGGATATTTACTTTATCACTGGGCTATCCATGAGAGGGGAGGATTTTCCCTAGTTCCCAAATGTACCAGTATGTGTTGGCGCTAACAATCAACTCATGTGCTCTCAAAGATATATTAGGGTTGAGGTACTATGCCCAGTTGATTTTTAGGTGTTTGGTGGACAACTGAAAATCACCTCTTTCAGTGCAAAGGAGGTTATATGCCTCTCACTCTTAGTGACTACCATATCCCAATTTACCATTGATGGGAAATGGATTAGCTTCCCTCCTTTGTATTACGTTGATTCGTTGGTACAATGACTACGGTGTATTAGATGGTCTACCATTTTTTACGACAACTTTGGATAGAGCTTGACAAATGTCGGGCTTTGATATATGGGAGGTCGAACTTCCCGTTTTCCTCAAAGCTATTTTTCTTATTTTTTGAGTGGTTTCCAGAGACGAGGACAACCTTTTTGCCTTAGTCTTCTAGGCCTATCACTCATGTGCAGATGCACATGTGGAGGGATGTGATTCCCAAGAGGGGTCAGGCAATTTTTTCGGCCAAGATTGCACCAGACACACTAGGGATACTAGGCAGTGCGATGGATCACATTTTCATCATAGTGTTGTGTCCTTACGCAGGTTTGGATTGGCGAGGATGTTCGAACAACCTCTTCACAATTTTTATAATTCACACCGTATGATAGAGGTAATATTAGTGTTTTGTTTAAATTAATATAGTTTAAATTTATTGTCTTACTTAATTAGAATAAAATTAATTCTAACACGTTCTTTAACTTATTTTATTAAATTTTTTAATGAATTAACTATGTAATTATTGTTTTATACTATATATATTGCATATATTGGCACTTTCATTGGGGTCATGCTTCCTCCCCCAACAAATGACGATGAGGAGATTATACCTAATTCTATGGCAGGTTAGGGTCCTCAGGTGTAGATACTCGACGACATGCGTCATAGGCCCGATACCAGATTCAGGTTGGAGTTGGGCAACTGGTTCTCTTCACTTTTGACTAAGGTGGGAGATCCTACGCTCTTGTATCTTTGGAGGGAGATGCTCCATGATTTGATTCCTCTTATGCATCATATCATACTTGTTCTAAGGACATTGACAACAATTCATATTTTACTATGTAGACAATGATTTATACTTGTACTAAGGACATTGATAGTAAATCATCTTCAACTTTGCAAATAATGAATTATACTTGTTATAAGGACATTGATAGAAAATCATTTAATAATTTAAACATGTTTTAAAGACATACATAGAAAATCATATTGAACTTTGCAAATGATGATTTATACTTATTCTAATGATATTGATAGCTAATTTACTTGATTTATACTTTGCAAATGATGATTTATACTTTTTCTAAGGATATTGATAGAAAATTGACTTAATTTATACTTTGCAGATGATGTTTTATACTCATTAGAAGGGAATTTAAGTACACTAAACATAGATCATATATTGCATACATTGCACCATGATACAAACTATGACCATTATATATCCATATATAAAAAAATTATTATATTAATATAGTTCTATGAAAAAATATTGACAATTTTAGAATCATTCAAGTTGGTTTGTAATTTGAAAATGGATAGAAATGACATTGACATTTATTTGAATTATATAAATGAGATTGAATTGTAAGTGTGTGTTTATATATATATATATATATATATATATATATATATAAGTCCATTTGTACTTTTTGAAGGGTATAAGATTTATTTATTTGGGTTTGATACCTTCATACATTTTGTAATTTCTTTTTGTATATTAGTTCCAGTTGTGTTGCATTATTAATGTCAATAAATTTTTCAACATTTATTTTAATTATAAAAATGACATAATAAATTCACACACATATGACAAAAAACATTATTTTAATATAAAATAAATATTATACTAATTTAAATAATAAAATTAATCTTTGAAGCTTATAATTGTTTGTTTATATATATATATATATATATATATATATATATATATATATTATTAACAAAATTTACTCTCCTTTAATTAAAAAAAATCAATATATTTTAATTATATTATTTTTTAATTATATTCTTCTAAATATATCTTAAACACTTTTTTTAATAAAAAATTATAATAATTATAGTTCTTTATAATTTTGTACTTAAATAAGTAAACATAAACAAACTTTCCTTTGCCCTAATTTTCCTTTAAATAAGTTTTATCTTTCTGATTTTTATGTAGTTAATGATGCTTTAATGTATACACTGGAGCTGCATTTTCATACAAACATTTTGTTCTCTCATTGTTTTCATCATGGAGAGGGCTATAGTGTTTTTTATTTTGAAATTTCAGGTTCTATTTTCAAGCTCAATCCATTAATGTCTAGCTGGGGAGCGAAATTTAGGATTGGTGTAGGCAAACGTTTTTCATCATTATGGTTTTCAACCATTTTGATCCATTTGCATAAACAAACTTTCCTTTGCCATAATTTTCCTTTAAATAAGTTTTATCTTTCTGATTTTTATGTAGTTAATGATGCTTTAATTTATACACTGGAGCTGCATTTTCATACAAACATTTTGTTCTCTTTGTTTTTATCATGGAGAAGGCTATAGTGTTTTTTATTTTGAAATTTCAGGTTTTATTTTCAAACTCAATTCATTAATGTCTAGTTGGGGAGCGAAATTTAGGATTGGTGTAGGTAAACGTTTTTCATCATTATGGTTTTCAACCATTTTGATACATTTACAAAGATTAGGTTTTATGTGTAAGACTCTAGAGAATAATATAATCATATTGTTTATAAATAATTTAGAAAAGGGATTTTTTAACACAGATAATAAGGTATTCCCAAACACATGTAATCTATTAGAGAATGCACGTGAATATTGTAAATCTCAGAGGAGAGACTATTTGATCAGTCAATGGAAAAATGAATTGAATATAGTTAGTCACAAAAGTATGAAATGAATTGAATATAGTTAGTCACAAAAGTATGGCATGGTATTGAAATACCTCACAATAAAGTTGTAATGTAAAAGCTATGGGATTTTAATAAAGAGAAAGTAAAAAACCAAAACATATATGAGGAATTTTAAAAAGAAAACCAAAGTTTATCATAAACCTATTATGAACTATAGAATATATGTTGAATTTTTTGGTAAGTTGATGCTGCGAATTTAAGATTGTTCTCTCCACTCCTCTTTACAATGTTTCTTCATACTCTTCGATGTTGCTTTGCTTCAATTCCAATCAACTTCAGTAACCACATAGAAAAGATATCACAATTTTTTATTTACATAAAAGTAGACTTGAGACATGGAAAAAAATCCCACAATACTGTAAATTCAAACAACTTAGGAATGGTAAAATGATGAACCGTTTTATCAAACATAAGCGAGTTGCAAGCACAGTAAAATTCAAAACAGAATATAAACTAAAGTAGAAACTAAATTTCGCACACTTAGTAAAAAGACGCGCACATTAAAGAGGCACGGGGGGCACACATAGTAAAGAAAGGAAATGCCCAACATGCATAGTTAAAAAACAGAGTTGTAAATAAGTGAACATAAAACTCCAATAAAATGAGTAGGCATAAGACCAGGCGTCCAATGCACTCACTAAAAGTAAAAAATTTAGTAAAAACTTAAATATAGTAAAAAGCTTAAATATGGTTAAAACTTAAATATAATAAAAAACTTAAATATGGTAAAAACTTAAACATAAAGTGGATATTAATAATTGAATTAAATTGGTCATTATTATGTGAATTATAATAATAATCTTTTTAATGGCAAACATCATTATATATATAAGATGTAAAACTTTATTTTACATTTTTTCTTTTGACTCCCTATTGAAGTTATCAACGTGAGTAGTCTACTGATAACCATGATTTCATGGCTGCCATTAAGAAACACGGTGGGGTTTTTCAGCTAGCAATCGATAAAGGAGCACCCTTGAGCTATGGGCCACCTCCTTTGCCATGTTACTCTAATGCACCACAACCTTAGGGTGCTCCCCACCTTCATAATTTAGATGATTAACACTTATGATGTTGTTTCAGTTTTTTACTTTATGGATGTGTTAGTTTTTATTATATTGTGGATGCCACAAACTAGCTAGTAGACAGACATTTTCATAAGCTCTAAGTTTTTAATCTTCCTATGGATGTTGTTTCAGTTTTTTACTTTATCGGTGTTAGTTTTTATTATATTCTAGATGCCACAAACTTCTTAGTAGACAGACATTTTCATAAGCTCTCTATTTTATATGACTTTTTGATAATTTGTCTAGTTTCCTATATAACAGACAACAAACTTTTAAGCTTCTCATGGACGTCTACATAAACCACTAAACCACTAGTTATGATGTAGTTTTTTTATATTGTGTCCATAAATTTTTGTTTATATATATTTGGTTGATCAAAATACTTGTTTTTAAGAATTTTTCTTTTCACTACATAGGAGTAAATAAGTGAGCATAAAACTTAAAGAGAATGAGTGGGCATAACACTTATTGGAATGCAAAGTGGACATAAAATCTTAAGAGATAAAAACCTTGATAAAAACTTAAATCTAATAAAAAAAACTTAAACATAGTAAAACATTTTAACATAAATTGAATATTAATAATTGAATTAATAATTATTATGTTAATCACATTAATAACTCTTTTTAATAACCAATAAACATATTTTATTAAATAAATTAATATTTAAAATCCTATCATTCTATTTATATACATATGCTTACATAATAATGAAGAGGTGAAACTTTAATTTACAATTTCCTTTTTCACTCCATATTGAAATTATCAACTCATCTATATAAATTTTTAAGTGGTCTTGTTCAGCCTATACTTTCGAAGTAACACTGCAACAACATTTTTTTTTTTTGTTTGTTAATTTGTGCGAGAGACCTGTTGCCTATGCGATTAACCTATGGTTTGAGAAACCGCGACTCAGGGGCATCTAAGTCGTCAAAATCACCCGGACTCAGGGGCATCTAAGCCGTCAAAATCAGGGGCATCTAAGCCATCAAAATCACCCGGACTCAGGGGCATCTAAGCCGTCAAAATCACCCGGACTCAGGGGCATCTAAGCCATCAAAATCGACTCAGGGGCATCTAAGACGTCAAAATCACCTGGGGATCGCACCCGGCCTGAGCCACACCAACCCTTAAGATGAAGAATTTTGAAAAATGGTAGTGTAAAGGTTTTATAAAATGATTTTTTTTAGGTTATATTTTTTGGAGATATTTACTTGAAATCCAGTTAAAAATTGTTAGATCCTCACATTTGAGTGATTATTTCTGTAAGTTTTTCACCCTACTGAATCCATTTCTACATTCAAAAATAATTTTTAGATAACAAAAAATAGTAATTTCATACATATTTATATCGCCTAATTAGAAGAAAAAAATCATTTCATAGAACAATAACATAACTCCATTTTGAAGATTTCATATCTTCATAGATTAACTATTGCAAATAGAACAAAATGCCTGAATTTGACCAAACCAAACTCTCTTGAATAACATTATTTTAAATGTACATTAAATTAAATTTAACTGTTGTTTTTGTTTTTATTGGTAGTCACCTAAATATTAATATATTTATGAATTTATCTAAGAATAAGAATGCGTTCAAAGAAAAATGTCACCTAAATTTTAATATATTAATATTTATGAATTTATCTACGAAGGCGTTCAAAGAAAAATGTTTGATTGAGTTCATAACTCCACCTGTGAAAAAGTCCAATGAATAAATTATTATTATCTTTGATGCCTATTTTAACTCCACCTATGAATAAGTCCAATAAATAAATTTGTTTATTACGTTGAAGGTGTTTTTTTGGGGGGAGTTTTCTCTCGCTTTCTTGTCGTCTGTCGTCCACCAACTAGAACCCGCCATCTATATTAAATTTGATGTACATCACTTATTCTACCATCGCCATGTGATGTATGCGTTATCAATTCACTTCACCAACTCCACACCGCTACTTCACCGACTCCACAGCTGCACCCAAAGTGGATTGGAGTTTGAATGCAATGCAACCTACAAAGACTGAACATAGGTCTATAAATATAGGGGTGTATTCCCAGATGAAGCATGACCACATGTTGTTGATGAGTTTCTCTAGATTGTTACCAACTCAAGTCTGGATCTACACAAGGAGTCTTTCTTGCTTTGCTTCTGAAATGGGTTCAGACAACTTAGAGAAATATACTTTGACGGTGCAGGCCAAGGCCATGTGTGAGATCTCCTTTGATGGTGCAGGCCAAGGCCACGCATGGGAACGGGGTGAGGGGGAAGAAATTAGAAATGTCGTTGTTGAGAAACACTGACACGTCCTGTCCGAGTTCAGAAATGGTGGTGCCTCGACTGGGCATGGTGGAATAGAAAACACTCAAAGGAAACGTGCCTCCTAAATTGCAGACGTAATTGAACCTTGCACCTCTGAGTGATTGGTCATTTACATGGAGAGTTTTTTTCTCCACCTCTCCAAGAGACAAATACCACGATGAGAATCCCATTGAGAACAACAATGAGCCAAGGAAGATGATTCATTATGGTTCACAGTTTCAGAGACTTGTTGCAGGTGTTCTATAATCTTGTTTATTCCTTATGTCGAGAGAATTCTTTCAACCATCCATTTATTTGTCTCTGTAATATAGGATCTCCTCTTTTTGTAGGAAGATTGTCATATGAGCTTGAATCACAGCCTTACACTGAACGCCACATGTCAGGAATGGTCTTCACAACATCCTTGTATTTTTAGTTTCTGGCTCCAGTGACTGGGTGAGGTGACCTATAACAATCTGTAAGTAGAACAACATTGTAATATCCCACAAGAAATCCAGGAGAATGGGTGTCCCTAGAAGCCATCCAAGGTGAGCAACACTCCATGGAAAAGATAAAATTGCTTCAATGTTTTCATCCGAGTGAGTTTTTCTCGTTTGCACATCCCCTATGACATGAGTTGTTCCTTAAATATTCATTCATTTTTTCATATATAATTTCTGCATATAAATAAGTACGGCTCTGTGAACAATCCCTTGAGAAGTATGAGCTCCTGAATGAATATATTTTGGAATGCTCAGAAAAAAAACATGAATAACATGTGATATGGATAGTGTTTTGGTTGCACGTTCTTTTGATAGAAATTCAAGTTTGGAGAGTGCAATGAGGGGGATTTGTAATGGCTATCGAGTTCTATGAAAGGGTTGCAATGATTCATGTGAGTTGTGGCCATGCCTTCAGTGGATAAGGACCTTTGAATCCCAGGCAAATGCAATGGTGTTTCTGGCCAAGTTATATGGATGCACAGGGATCATGAATCTCATAAGCTATGGCCCTAAGCATTTAAGGCCCAGTAAATATATGTTCCAATTTTTTTAACCAAATGAATCGAGGATTTTATGAAAAAAATGAGTACACTTTACTTATTTCAACTCTGAATTTAAATTGGACTCATTGGAAGTTGAAAATAAGTATCAGAGCTTGTTGAGTTTACTCTTTAAACAAATAGATAATATATTCACATCATATTAGCACCTAGAGGTATAGAAATGTTGGAGGTGCACATCTCGAACTATTTGGCTTCATGGAGAGATGGTGCCCTATAGATTTTTTATGTCTCAGCCTTACGGTGATCATGAATTTGATTTGTTAGTAACACACTTATATGTAGGGGGAGAATGATTTTCTCAGCAAGAGGCAAGTGGTATTTTAGCTAGGATTTTTTTTCCTTTTTACAGTGATATTATTCGTACATCAAAGCGTACCATTTCCAGGAAATGATTTTATTGTAACAGTATACGTGAAAAACCTTAAGAAAAATAGAGTAAAGTTGTACTTTTTTTATTGTAGTATACTTTACGATAAAAATATTCTATATTTTTCTTTGTTTTAGATGTATCATTCTTCAAGTCTATGAGCTCTACTCTATTCTATATTACTTCTAAATCTAGATGCATTATTACTAGGTTTAGATGAGTATTCTTTAGTTTTACCATGTTGTTGTATTTTAGTTTTCTCTAACACTATATTAGTTGTTGTCTTTCCATCAATACTGTAATATGTAACCCACGAGAAATCCAGGAGAATGGGTGTCCCTAGAATCCATTCGACCTTAGAAACACTCCATGGAAAAGATAAAAATCTCGTTCTATTTCCGTCCACATGAGTTGTTGTCGTTCGCACATTCCCTATGACCAAAAAGTGTTTTATGAATCCCAAACAATATATTCAAAAAATCCAGCAAAAGAAACAAACCTTGACCCACTACTCCAGGCCGGATTGAGAGCATTTTCAAGGATGAAATAATATTCAAAACAATCAATGGCTACCTATTCTAACAAGCCCATCATTAGAACTAATATCATGTTGTTTTTCCGTGTTGTGGGGTCCAACCTCTACATTCATATCTCTAATGTCGGTCATCTCCTCCATCCTCGCAATTTAAATGTTTCCCAAATGTAGAAAGGGCTTGAGATGCATCTGTTGTTCAAAACCGATAGTTTACCATCACACTAAGAACTTACAAATAGTGCATTCAAACTTTCATCCTAAAAACCATGTCTTGAAACTGAAAACATTCAGACTATTACAATGCAAATGTTAGCCAACCCATAGCATTGAATAAACATACACACATATGAATAGAATGAATCATAGAAAACATTATAACTGTAGTTTACCAAACCATATTTAGGAATGGCATAAAATAGACAAACATATACAACGAACAATATACAGTAATAACACAACACAATGTCAATGGAGAATGAATAGCATATCTCAGAAATATCAAAAGTAAGCATGGATGTGTATCTCAGAAATCTCAAAGTAAACATGGCGGAACATGCATTTACCAGAAAGGAAAAGAAAAACTGTTTTGGGCTTGCCAGAATATACCCTAATCGATCACAAATGTTTTGCAAGCCCTTCTGATGGAGATTAATTATTCGATCGAATATCAACCCTACTGTACTTTGGAGTGAAAGTTTAGGTCTTTCATATCGGAGAAAAATCTGAGTCGGGAATGGATTGTATATGGATCTTACCCATTTACATATTTTTGATGGAATCTATCAAATGTTGGTTTTGTTTAGATAATATGGGATCCTGTCATAAGTGTATTCATGTGAGATTAAGGGAACCAAGCATGAAAGAAAAACATGTGGCTTTACACATGCATACCTGCAAGTGTAACACCCGTGTGACCTACAGGTGTAGTACCTGAATCACCTGTGCCACTGTATAGCCAACACACATGCTTGATCTACTTAAGGATCCTCATCTTTATTTTTGTACCTCTTGATCCAAAATACTAATTCAAAATAAACCCTCCAACATGTGACAGATGTTATTGGGTAAGGATAATTATAGCCGATATGGTGTTGATGTAGCTCATTGACGATGTGAATGTTGTTAGGAGCCTTGAAAGCCAAGTAACACTGGAAATATACTATGTTAGAAGCAACATGCCTCCTTAGGGAATTATGGGTTGGATTGATAAAAACAAAGTAAATGGTCAAGTGGGTCCATTTGGATGTGAAATAGGAGGAAACTGCTCGATTTTGTCCCCATTTTTATCAGAGTAAATGGTGACGCGTGCTTGGTTTTGACACTATTTTCCTTTTATTCGGATTGCTTCTATCATTCACCATATATTTATATGGAGAGGATCTACTAAAGATTCAAACAACTACTAAAACGGATAGGGTTTAACATTTTGTAATTGTGGGAGAAGGTGCTTTATAGTTGGAATTTATCTATTTTGATTTGGTTTTTTATATTTTTTGATTTTGGTATGTACTTACGACCGAATTTGTTTTAGTAGTGTTGAATTCACATTCATTTTCAGGAGTCTCAAAATAAAGTACTCTATGGTAAGGAAACACTTATCCATTAAAGTAATAAATGTAAAATTCATCATTTCAAATTCGCATTCATTTTCATGAATCTCAAAATATGAGTCTCAAAATAAAGTACTCTATGGTAAGGAAACACTTATCCATTAAAGTAATAAATGTAAAATCCATCATTTCAAATTTGATGGATACAATTTACCAAATGAGACATAAGGAATAACTTAAGACAATTAAGTATAAAATGAGTTAAGAAACCGGTTTTGCCTATTATTAATATTGTGTAGATGTGAAAAAACAATTTTTTTATGAAGATTATATCTACAAGTTCATATTTTGAAACTGATGAGGGTTTAATATATTTTAGTGTTTATTATTTGAATTTATAAGAAATTATTTTTTTAAAAGAAAAGTGTAGAACCTTGTATTAATGATGGCTATATGCTATACAGTGACACTTTTTTGCCACCTGTTCTGCCACAAGAGGGAAACCAAAATAGGTGGCTACTTTATGTTCAGAGAATGACACATCATTCTAAGTTTGAGCCTTGCTGGAGATAACATGTTTATCCAAAAAATTGCAGTTCGGTGAAAACAAAAATATGCAAACCATGTTCTACAACCTTCTGCTAAGGCTAGATGTAGACAGAGCCACCATGACTAAACCTACATAGACATAATAGGGAAAATATGATAGTTCATCGATCTTTTTGTCGTGGTATGCTAGACCAACGACTCTACAACTAAAATAGACAAAAACCTGAAACTTGGAGACATCAATCCATAGTTGGTCCTAGTTGTCCATGTATTGTGTAGACCGGGCTGAACCACTTACTGTAAGTCAGGAATTTGGTACGCGCTAGAGCATCTGTGAGCACATAGAACATGATATCCATCCATTGGTTGAGGATGCTTTGTTAGTGCACTTGGTCATCCTATTTTTTCCTTATCTCAAAGAGGAGTTGGAGGTGTCCTCCACGAGACGGTTGGAAAAATGATGTGGTTGTTCCTCCTCCTCCTTTCTAGCTTCGTTGGAAGCCCCTGTGGTGATATATTCGGCTATTCCTCCATTTTTCTCCAGCTTCCATCTTGGAGGAATCTCCTCCTCCACCATGCATCTTCCATCGCCATAATAGGGGTCGCCTGACATGATGATGGGGGGCGGGAAAGAGGTTGGTATCTAGAGTGGGGCGTGCGCCCAAGGGTGGCACCTCCTCTTTTACCTCTCTCGGGCTATAAAGAGGAGGAACTAAAGAGAATTTGACTGTGTCCTCTCAAAGGTGTGTCGCAGGATGGGAAAGTGAGAGATGAGCCCTCTTTGGGAGTGGGTAAGCTTGTTTCCATGAGAGAGGACGTTCTTGTTGCGAGAACCCCTCTTTGGCTTTCTGCGTTGCCAAGGCATGCTAGGGGGGATGTGGAGGTGGAAGAAGGAAGAAATGTAAGCTGGGGGCGAGAGGCAGGGATTGATGGAGGGAATGAAGCAGAGGGAGTCGGGGAGAATACCTCTGGTGTGTGAAAAAAGGTTGCAGAGAGCAATGGCAGGAAGAGTGCACCAGGTTCAATTAGGAGTGGAATGAGTCCCCTGATTAAAGGCCTGGTTCCTCCTCTTTACTCCATTTAAGCTTGAAAATACCACTTCTTCCTCCATTGAATCATGAAGTTACCATTGTGTCCTTCTGGTATGCCCTGCCTGGCTGGTTCTCTTGCCCAATTCCTGAGCCAGGCACATTATCATAACTCCTCTCATGGTGTGAGACATGTAGGAATAAATGTGCAGGGGCTGGCAGTCGAGGTTAATAACTCCCCCGGCTGCCTAGTTCCAACTGTCCTCAATCACTCTCCAGGTGGCACCCCATCCCAGTGTAAATTTCTAAGAACTTTATTTATATAGATTTGTACATTTTTGAGACATTATTTCATGTTTTGAGTATTGCTTTTTTTATTAATTTCAATATTGTTTTTTTTGGGTATTTAGGAATATTTTTAATGTTGTGTTTTTAAAGTATGTATGGATATTTCATGTTATGAGAATTGGTGATAATGGATCAACAAAATGTGTTAATGGTTTCTCATAAACTTGGAATAGTTAATCTCTCATATTTTATAGTCATTAAAGATCATGGGTGAAATAGTTAATCTCTCATATTTTATACTCATTATAGGTCATGGGTACTTGACTACAAGAGCTTCACAACCTTGATATTCTAAGTTGCTTCCTTATATAGACATTCGAATTTGCGTCATTGTATCATTTGAAGGAATTTTTGTCATTTTAAATTATACTTAGAAGAGGACATGAACACTCATGTAAATTATAAAACTATATATCATGGATTTATAGCATTTGTTTACTATGTCATTTCATGTATGTTATTTCATGCATGAAGGTTTGGTTGAACTTTTTTCTCATAAATTTTGCATTCCAAGACATTATCTCATATTTTCAAGATTATTTGTAAGCCTGTATAAGTTTTGTACATTTTTTATCTGAGAATTCAATTGGAAATGTATTTATTTTATAATATGTTGAACATATTTTTCTCACACTATTGTGGAAAAAAATTTCATGGAAAAATATTTTTCTCACACTACTTATAGATATTTTCATGACAAGTATATGAGAATTGGTCAAATTGGCTTTTCCTTTTGGTTGTTGAGACACACTTTATCTTTCCAAATAACAAGTTCTAAATTTCATGTGGTTTTTCACAATATTTTAAAATAAGTTTCAAAGAGCCATAAATCATAATATATTTATTGTAAGTGAGAGAAGTCATCTGTCTTTTCACGAACCAAATCCATAACTATTTGAAATCAATTGAGAGCAATTTACACATCAAATTCAACAATTTTACCAACCATCAATATTCATATCATAAATGTAAATATCCCTCAATATTATCCTTATATATTGTAGTCATTTCTATGTCGCGTGGAATCTCTCCCTTCCCATTTAAGTCACACAGGAGGGTTCATATGCAAGTTTGGAACATTTATTGTTCTCCAATACTATACTTGGAGAAAGTGTTTATTGAGGAAGAAAATTATGATCTTAGATAAAAAAAAAATTGCAACATATACACTATGTATTTTCTAGAAGCTGTTCATATTTCCATTTACTCATTGTCTATAGAATTTGTCATTTATTCTCACTAAAACAACCCCAGTTACAATATCAGTTTTGGTTCTTACAATTTTATTAGAAGGGGTTGTTTGAAGTCTTAATGAAATCAATTATGCTTTGATAATGACAATCCAAGGAGTTAATTTTGGTGTTAGCTAGATTTCATTAAAATCGATTGATTTTGGTGTTAGCTAGATTTCATTAAAATCTGTTGATTTTGGTGTTAGTAGTGATTACGTATTACAAACATGCATATTAAATTCCGAAGCACAATGTGTGCATGTAACACAATAATTAACTAAATATAAATTAAAAATATATATATTAAACTTTGGAGGATAATGTTTTTAATGGGAATTTAGCTATATAAATTGGAATGCATATAAATTTTCACATAGAACATAATTTACAGTCTTTAAATAATGTAACCACCCTAATAGATGAGTGTTGGACAGGTTATGGTTAGACACATGGAGGCTATTGTGTACTTCCTACCATCGACCATTGATTAGACTAGGCAAGTCGATCATCTACGATTATAATTCCAATGGTAAATGACTATCTACAATTATTGGTAAATGACTGAGTTTGGGTAAATGGTAAATGACTATCTACGATTATAATTTTAATGGTAAATGACTATCTATGATTATAATTCCAATGCAGTTTTCTTTGTTATATGTTTGGCAAAGATACCATTTAATAATAGTACAATCTTAATGAGAATTTTTATATTTCATTTTTATATTTCATTGTAGAATTTTTGGCAATTCGGCATCATTCTTATTAGTATATTAACTGCAACAAATTTTACTAAAAAAACAATATAATGAACTTAATTTCATTTTCTATTTTAATTTTTAATTAAAATTGTAATGAATTTATTTAATATAAAATTTGGCAAAATCTGAAAAACATGCTTCCTAATTGAACTCATTCTTTCTCGTGCCATTGAAGTCAGTCAAGCTGGTGGCATTGACACCTTTCTAAAAGCCTTATTATTGTATATGCTGATATATCAGTGAAAAGCTCTCTAGTAATAGTTTGTTTTTGTTCTTATACATTTTTTTAATTTAATGTGAAAGCCATTTTTTTTCAGATTTATATGAATCTTTATTAAGATAAAATTGAGATAAATCTTGTAATAATATTGATAAATTGATAACATAATATAAGTACAATTCCATTCCTTCATTAAGGTGAGTAATAACATTTCAACACAGTATAGTTCTTTTCCAACATATATATACATTCTATTCTGTTAGACTTTCCCTTCCCCCAATTCAAGTTCCCCCAATTCAAGTATATGCTAGTTACTAACAATTCATTTCCAACATATATACCCATTCTGTTCTCTTCTGTTCGACGTTCCCTTCCCCAATTCGGGGATATGCTAGCTATTATCCTTGATGCTTGCTTTTGCTGTTTGCCTCTCCCGCCGACGCCAATTCCACCCTTTTCGCTCGCAGTAGACTTAGCCCACCGACAATATCCACCAACAAATTCCAATTCGCTTCGTCCTCTATATCGCGATTCGCATCCTTCATCTATAAAGTCCTTCCTGTCCTTCTCTACCAATATCCACTGCAACTGGCTTTGATTTTGTCCGTGCATCTTATCCTCCATTTTTGAATTCTTTGTCCTCTGTGCCAATATCCTGACTCCCTCCCTCTTTCTGCATTAAGCCGAATCACAAATAAAAACTGGCAGACCATTTAGTCTCCCTGTCTGTGTATCTGATCTCTGCCATTGTCTGTAATAACTGGGAAACGTAGAAGATGGAGGGCATGATAAGATGGAGGTGGTGTTGGATGACCTTATGATTATTTGGAGTGCAGCTTAATGTAATTACAATCTCAGCTATGGATGGGCAATCTGATCCGTTTACTTACGGCTCTGCCATGTAAACAAATACAGCAACGGCAGTGAATATGAGAGAAACGTCAACAGGGTATTGCAATACCTGGTGAATGCCGCTACCGCCACTGGCGGATTGGCAACATATACTTATGGCGGAGACTACGGCCATCTGCAATGCAGGCCTGACGTCTCTCACCACGACTGCCAAATCTGTTCTGCTGCAGCCTCCCAGGTGGCTTATCAAGAGTGCCCCAACGCCATAGGCGCTCGGATTCAGTTGGAATTCTGCTTCATTCGCTATGAGAATTACAGTTTCGCCTCTGCTCTTGATACAAAAGTTGCCTATGCTCTTGAGAATGTTAAGAGCAACCATGATATTCTCATAATAGAATTACAAATGAAGATAAGCCATTT
>ML785615.1:327315-339225 GCA_009831015.1 Picea engelmannii | reverse complement strand
GTAAGATACAAGCAGTCATCCGAAATGAAAGGAACCTAATGCATATATAAGAAGGTTATAACGATCAAATATGACACATACCATGATACCTCGGACCAGTTACCTCATGGAGCAAGAGCCCTCTCTGATGCAAACCCAGGCCGGTAGTGATGGAAGCTGGTACTGCTGACAGGACAAGTTTGGCTGAGAAGAAGAAATATGGGCCCTTAAGGGCCATGCTCAAGTCAATCCGCTCTCGTACTCCATGTCTGGGATCATGTGGGCCTCGAGACATGATCTCCTAGTTATCCCTAGATATCGGGGATAACATGCCTTTCATTCCCTCTTCACATACGAGGGTTAAACCTCATGCAACTTCTTATGGATCTGATGGCTATCGGTCCATGCACCCAAACCTGATGGCCCAGATCTGTTTCTCCTGTCCACTCCCCTCATGCTTGCTTAGACATAGATTCAATGGTCCAGATCTCGTTCTCTCCAGCTGATCTAATGACAGTTGTGCGCCTTCCTGATCTTGCACTTCTTCCTGAACTTGGGAGACTTCAAACTCTTCAAAGGTCTCAACCTTTTCTCCTGTTGTGAATCCTATATCCTCGGCTCCCGCCTGCATTCTAAAGACGCTATCCTACCTAAGCTTTGTTGACCCTGAAACCTCAAAGATTTTATCGACCTTCTACTCCTTTCTTTTGTTGCTCTATGTGCAAAGGCACGATTCCTCTTGAGCTTCGGGACTTAGAATAAGTCCACCCCCCCACACTCCTTGTGCTATAGAGCATTTCTCTAAGCTCAGATTCAAAGTATTTCTTGTAAAGAAATGCTTCATGCCCTCCTGGTGTTCTTCGGCTCAATGCACACCTTGTAGAGCCTTTCTCCACAGAGTGTTCAACAGCTTTGTGAGTGTCTTATCTTCGACACTTCCCTTTCCTTGGAACTCGAAATGGAGTTCTTTGGTGAACTCTTTGCACTCGCTCAATGCCCTCCTAGCAGAGTTTTACAGAACCTTTAGTAGTTTTGTTTCTTTTTTGTGCCTTCCTTTGCACAATTCCTTGTCCTCCAAGGTGTTCAACAACCTTGAGGCTCCTCCTTGAATCTGTGAATCTTTGTGGTGTGCACTCCTTGCACATTCTTTCTGACTCCGTAGAGCTCAGATGCACACTCCTCGCACTGGCTACAGAACTTCCAGTGTTCTATTGTGCACTCCTTGCATGGCCTAAAGAACCCAGACAGAAATCAAAACTCAATCAGATAGACAATAAAATATATCTATAACCTGTATCTACAGTATACAGGTGACACTCAAATGAATAAAAATACACAAACAACTCATGGGCAGGAAAAACTGCTCTTTGTATTAATTTCCAAATGCCTATACAAATGTTTACAAAGGCTGGACTGTAACAAGTCTCAGCTCTCTCTCGAGACCTCTCTACCTGAGAACTCCCTCCCTAACTCTCTACTCAAATTTCTTCATTAGAAAATGGGGGCTCTCTCGAGATTATCGTCAACCACCTTCTATGAGTTATCGCTATCACCAAGCGACTCGTACGGCTACATTACATAAATTGATGTCCAGTCCTGACATATTTGGACTTAGCTGCAGGTAACCATTTAAGGCAGCCTCAACCACTTCTTGAACAGTTGTGTGGTCTTGCACTAAAAGCCTTACAACATTTATTGAAATTTCAAATTTCAAAATTGAGAGGGTTGCACCTCTCCCTTTCTCCATTAATGCTTGTTGGATGTGTTGGTTGGCTAGCATGCTGCTGACGTGGAGTGATGCTCCTGCATCATACTCCTCAGCTAGAAAAATCATGATCTCCTCTTCTCCAGTGTTGAAATCCACCTGGATCCCAAACTTTCCCTTGGAGTTATCCATCTGCTCCTCTCCAGCTATGTTGTTGTTGTTGTTGCTGCTTCTTCTTCCCTACTGCTCTTGCAAGATCCCTTCTGCTTAGCTTCTCATTGTTGACTACTTCTACTGCTGAACTCAACATCAGCCTTCTGGTTTATTCAATTACCTCATCCAACTTCTCCAGTGGCTGTCTCTTTGTATGCAATCTTCTCTGCTGCACTTCTATCTTCTCAATGGGAAGATTTGTTTGACCTCCCATGTTGTCTTTATCTCTCTTTGTGGCACTGAGTGGCCACTTTGCTACAAACTCTAGCTCTGCAGTCTCCTTACTGAACTGTTGCTCAGCTTCTTCCTATGGAAGTTATACTGCTACCATTTCTTCTGCTGGCATACTTTCATCTTCTTCCAGCTTCTCCTGGGGATGGTATGCTCCACTACCTTCTTCCAACTTATCTTGTTGGATGTGAAAGCCTTGCACCATCACCCTTCTCTCCAGGGCTTCCAATTCTTCGCACAGATCAACAAAATCCGTGTTGTTTGCTTCTTCTTTTGTTGCAGGCTTCAATGTTGCAGTCATCTCTGTTTCAGCTTCCTGGCTGAAAATTTTGAGCTATTCTGTTGAACACTCATCCTTTTCTCCTTGGGAAAACATCAATGTCTACTCCACTTCTTCCTCCATGACAGTTTCTGCTGGCTGTCTCTCTTTTGTTGTTGCATCTGCAACACATGCTCTAGCCTCAACTGGGCTACTTGGTAGGAATATTCAAATTCCCCCAATCATTAGAATGCTCTTCTGATTCTCTCATGTCAGCACTCCTTGCTAATATGCACTATCCACTGAGTTCATGAGACTCTCAGACAATCTCATATCATTTCCCCTGCCCACTTGGAAATTTGGGAATTTTTTGTTGCCCACCTGGCAGTCTATGAGATCCTGTGATCCCATATCATTGCCCACCTGGCAGTCTATGAGATCCTGTGATCCCATATCATTGCCCACCTGGCAATCTGAACATTCAACATTGCTCCCCTGGCAGTATGTGAGACCTTTTGTTGATCTCTTCCCATTGCCTACCTAGAAACTCGAAATTTCACTTCTGCCCACCTGACAGTTTACGAGATCAATCGATCCCACCTTCATGAGCACTCCTTGCTGACCCGAACTCATCCCTAAGTTCATGAGACTTTCAGACTGTCTCATCTTCTCTTCCTTGCCAACCTGGCAATATGAATTTCCACTACTGTCCTCCTGACAGTCTATGAGATCCTCCAATGACCTCATTTCATTCCCCACCTGGCAATTGGAAAATTCATCTCTGCCTTCCTGGTAGTTTATGATATCTAAAACTGATGTCTCTTCCTCCTCACTGAGGGTTTCTCCAACTTTTGTCTCATAGATGGAAACTAGCTCTGTGTCACTGAGGCTTTCAACATACCTCAGCCATTTCCTTAACTCTTGTTGTTGTTTCCTGGCCATCAACTTTTGAACAGGCCATTTGGATTTCCTGTTCAAAGGCCATTTGTACCTATAGTGTACTTTTGCCTCTTTTTGCATATTCAATGTCAGCTGCTCCATTCTCGCCCTTATCTCAATGAGTTCTTTGTCAATCTCTGATTTACTCATCTGATGGTGGTCTCCTCTTCCACCACACTCACGACCTTCGGTAGCCATCTCTATCTTTCACCTTCCCTCCTAGCAGTGTATGGATCACTCTATGTCCGAGAGCATCTCCATCTTCTCCTACAGCTCGCCTGGCTGTCTATTGACTGTTGCACACCTACAAACAATCACCACAGAGCATTATTACTCTGTCTCCTTTCACTTGTTGTATATAGATGAATCTCTACTTCTGGTTCCACTCGATGTTACCAGAATTTCTCCTATCGTATCTCCTTTATATGTGAACAAAGTAATGGTCTCCTCCTTTTCTTTTGTTTGAAATCTACAGACAAAAATCTTCTCTAATACCACTTGATGCAGACCCCCCCTACCTCAGTAGGGTCCACTGACCTCCTAGTCTCAGGATCATTCCAAATTTTGGGCCAAAATGGATCTTCAAGATCCTATTGGAACCCTTTGAACAAATCCATAGGTCCCTCACAAAAAATCCACCAGCACAAGAAATGCACCAGGCGTGAGTCTTCACCTATACACAACCACCAGATATGACCGCGACCTTTTCCGAAAAGGGATTTTGGGTTTCGCAACTTTGGGAATACTGAAGTCGCAAGTCTCTTGACTCTTCAATCCTCGAAACCTGAAATGTCAAAATGCCGAAATGGCTTCACCGACGATTAGCCCCTGGCCAAACCTCTATTCGTGTGACCACCTTCCCCATGACCACAGCCCTATTCCAAAGTCACATCGCATTTCATGACTTCTAGACTTCTGACGCCAAGCGTTCCAACTCCTTGTCCTTGGGATTACCGAAGTGTTGAATCCCGAAATGGCTCAATGTGTGACTGCAGCCCCACTACCAAGGCACATCATGTTTCACGACTTCGGGACCTTCAATACCAAGTGCCTCGTCTCCTAGTCATTGGGATCGCCGAAATGATGAATTTCAAACTTTTGAAATGTCGAACTCCTTCGAGGTTCCTTCTCCATGGCACGTCGCATTTTGAAGTTTCGGGGTTTCTAACACCAATCACCCCAGCTCCTTGTCCTCGGAACTTCCAAAAAGAAGAACCCCAAACTGCCAAAATGTATGACCGTAGTTCCACTCCAACAATATGTTGCTTTTGGGACTTCGTGGTTTCCAACACCGAAGTACCTGGTTTCTTGTCCTTGGGATGGCCGAAAAGTCGAATCCCGAAATGATGAAATGTGTAACCCTGTTCCGTGACCACGGTACTCCCCCATTTGTTTTCAAGTTTTCACGTTTTGGGACTTCGCGATCCCGGTTGCAAGAACTCCCTAACCCTTCGAGCTCTCGGTATCTGAAATAGAGAAATACCAATCCCCGAAACACCAGTCTTCTACTCCAAACTGGGATCAACGACTCATAGCCTCTCTTGATCCGACGGCTTGTCATTTTGGGATTTCACGAGTCAAGAGTTCTGAACTCTTGCCCTTTGCATTCTCGGTAGTCAAAATGTTGAAGTCCTCCTTTCGAGAATTTCCCCGAAACATCGACCACTCGCCACATGTCCTCCTGTTGGACGGTCACGATCCTTTCAGGATTTAGTGGGTCAGGAGTCCCGACTCTTTCCCTTTGTATCTCCCGGTAGCCTAAATGTCGAAATAGGCCTTTCGTTCCCTCTTCACATATGAGGGTTAAACCTCATACAACTTCTCCTGGATCCGATGGATATCGATCCATGCACCCAGATCTGACAACCCAGATCTCTTTCTCTTGTGCACTCTCCTCCTTCTTGCCTGGACATAGATTCAACGGTCCAGATATCGTTCTCCCCAACTGATCTAACGACATATGTGCGCCCTCCTAAGCTTTTTCTTCTTTATGAACTTCGAAGACCTCAAACGCTTCAAATGTATCAGCCTTTGCTCCTGCTGTGAAGCCTGTATCCTCGTCTCTCGCCTGCATTCTAAAGACATTGTCCCTCTTGAGCTTTGTCGACCCTGAAACGTCAAAGCATTTCTCTACCTTCTACTCCTTTCTTCTGTTGCTCTGTGGGAAATTGCACGGTTCCTCCTGAGCTTCAGGACTTAGAATAAGTCCACCCTCACACACTCCTTGTGCTATAGAGTATTTTTCTAAACTCAAATCCAAAATATTTCTTGTAAAGAAATGCTTCATGCCCTCCTGGTGTTCTTCGGCTCGATGCACACCTTACAGATCCTTTCTCCATAGAGTGTTCAACAACTCTGTGAGTGTCTTCTCTTTGACACTTCCCTTTCCTCGGAACTCGAAATGGAGTTCTCTGGTGCACTCTTTACACTCACTCAATGCCATACTGGTAGAGTTTTACAGAACCTTCAATAGTTCTATTTCTTTTTTGTGCCTTCATTTGAACAGTTCCTCATCCTCCAAGGTGTTCAACAACCTTGAGGTTCCTCCTTGAAACTATGAATATTTCTGGTGTGCACTCCTTTCACGTTCTTTCTGACTCAGCAGAGCTCAGATGTGCACTCCTCGCGCTGGCTACAGAATTTCCAATGTTCCGTTGTGCACTCCTTGCATGGCCTAAAGAACCTAGACAAAAATCACAACTCAATAAGATACACAATAAAATCTATCTATAATCTATATCTATAGTATACAGGTGACACTCAAATGCATAAACATACACAGACAATTCATGGGTAGGAAAAACTGCTCTTTGTTTTAATTTCCAAATGCCTATAAAAATGTTTATAAAGGCTGGACTGTAACAAGTCTCATCTCTCTCTCAAGACCTCTCTACCTGAGAACTCCCTCCCTAACTCTCTACTCAAATTTCTTCATTACAAAATGGGGGCTCTCTTGAGCTTATCCTCAACCATCGTCTCTTAGCTATCGTTATCACCTTGCAGCTCCTACGACTACATTACATAAATGGATGTCCAATCCTGACAGATCTGACTTAGCTGCAGGTAACCATTTAAGGCAATCTCAACCACTTATTGAACAGTTGTGTGGTCTGGCACTAAAAGCCTTAGAACATTTATTGAAATTTCAATTTTCAAAATTGAGAGGGTTGCACCTCTCCCTTTCTCCATTAATGCATGTTGGATGTGTTGGTTGGCTGGCATGCTGCTAACGTGGAGTGATGCTCCTGCATCACCAATCCTTATCCCTCACATACACAATCTCTTCAACATAGCAGTCAAGCAGGGCTTCCCTAAACCCTGGATGCAAAGCCTCATTGTTCCTATTTTTAAAAATGGAGATAAAAACATTACCTCTAATTATAGGACCATTATGCTTAGCCCGATTTTAGCCAAGCTTTATGGAATTATTTTGGAAAAGAAGATCCGCATTTGGCTAGAAAGTCACGGTAAAAGAGATAAAGGCCAGGCCAGGTTTAGGAGATATCATTCAATTATCGACCATCTTGTTACCTTTAGGATCATTGCAGAGGATTTCCTCAATACTAAAACCAATGTTTTTTGTTGCTTTGTTGAATTTAGAAAATCTTTTGAGATGGTTCCTAGGAAAAACCTTTGGAATGGGTTGGAAGAGATAAAAGTGTCTCTCGAGTTGAGGGTTGTTTCAATAAGGATGTATGATAATTTTATTGCCAAGTTTTAAAACACTGAGGGCTGGTCAAAAGAGATTAGCTACAATATCGAATTCAAACAAGGTTTTCCCTTGTCCCCTACCCTTTTTGGCATATACATTGATAAGTTAGAAGAATGCTTGGAAAAAGTAGGTTGTGTCGACCCTACTCTCACTGGTATAGTCATCAATCTTCTTCTTTATGTCAATGATATCGTTCTTATGGCAAGGAGTCCCCATGATCTTGAAAACCAACTAAGAATCTTCAAGGACTTTTTCTCCAATATGGGTATGACTGTTAATACTGATAAGACTAAGGTCATGATTATTAAATCCAATAAGATCCCTTATGATACCTTTGTATATGACAACAACAACTTGGAGGAAGTGACTTCATACAAATATATTGGAATTGATATTCACCACAAGCTCAATTGGAATTATAGCATTGAGAAAAGGATTATTGGGGGATGGAAAGCTTATTATGGACTTGAAAACAATTGTAAATCAACTGATCTTTGGAGTTGGAATAAGAAGAAACTCCTCTTTGAGACTCTTGTTGCACCTATTATTCTTTATGGATGTGAAGTTTGGAGTTGTAGTATCTCTCGTGAATCTTGGAGAAAGATAGAGAAAATAGAAAAGAATTTTATAACCTATAATCTCAAAATTAAAGGAAATATGACCTATCCCATCCTCCTCGTAGAAACAATCCTCTCCCCCATTGAGAGCATGGCTATGAATAGATACCTAATGTATAAGAACAAGTTAAACAACATGGAAGACAAGAGGCTACATAAAATTTCTTCAAAATCAAGTCATAACCACCATTGACTCAAGCAAGGATGGCATAAAGACACCCGGTCTTGGATAAACTATTGGGGAATCATGGAAGAAACCATTTTGTAGAATAAAGATATTATTAAAAAAAAATTCAAATCAAAATTTAAGGAAAAAATGTGGTGTGATAAAGAGTTAGAGGAAAACATAAAATTAAGGTATTATAAAGATGTAATAAACCCTAATATAGAAGATCAAAATTATCTATCTATTTTTCCAAGTGTAAAGAAAAAAATAAACATTGGTAAGATAAGAACAAATTCTCATGAGCTCCATAGTGAAACTAAACGTTGGTCAATTCCTAAAATGCCATGGGATGAAAGAGTGTGTCACATTTGTGACACTAAGAAGGTTGAAGATGAAAATCACTTTCTCTTATATTGTCCATCCTATACCCATATTAGATCTCATTTTCAAAATATTGATCACACTACCAACCTTCCTAACCTCTTAATTCAACAGACGTATGGTGATCTTGAAAAGATTTTCTTAATGCTTTTCGAGCACAAAAACAAAATTCTAAAGAATCACAAGTAATCACTTACCATCTTAAGGTTTGATAGACCAATTAGGTCTTATTGGACGTTAATCATCATAATCATCATCATCATCATTAAACATATTTTAATTTATAGTATATTTATTTTTAATTTTTTCCAAACATTTTTAATATTGTTATTATCTTTTTTACAAATTTAATAGTGAATTCACATATTTACATACATATTCTCAAAATAGTTAAATTGTAGAGAGTCAAAATATATGGTAAAAATACATAATGTTATGATACAATTAATTTTGTGAAGAAATTTTTAGTTCTGATGACAAGAGATTCACAAAGAATCTTTTCAATGAAGGAATCTTTAGTTAGTGATGTCACATGAGGTTTCTCAAATAGTGAGTTTCTTTTAAACTTTGATTTATATATGAAAATTCAGATGAGTTTCTTTCAAGACTTAATTTACATTGGAAAATTCACATAATATGAGAACATAAATGAATGCCAAAAACACATATATAAAATAAATTAAAATTTATTTCTGAAAAATAATTATTCCTTAGACTTTGACCTTCGTGGAATCTAGAGAATGCCTTCGTTGATGGATAATCACATTGGATTGTTTCTTGGGAGTTTTCCCTTTTTCCTTAATTTATCTATCCACTTACGAGTAGTTATTGATCTTGCTTTAGCTTCTTCAATTATGATCCTTCCTCTTGAAAATCACTCCTTGAATAGGGGAATTCCATAGCTAGAGAGGATGTGTCTTTCTGATTATTTAAAACTGGTTCTAACTCTATTTCTTTGGGAAGAATTTGTCACTTTTTAAGACTTCGTTCTTGTTCTAGATGATTAAATACCGAACTTCTACAAGAGGGACTTGCATTTCCTCCATATTTTGATCTTCTTTTTTTCCTCTTAACAAATTGGAATCCATTTGAATTCTTAGACATAACTTATTTTTCTAAGATCTGGGTTAGTCACATATATAATTTTTTCCTTCAGTTACCCTACATATATTGTAGAGGATGGAAGTGATCTTGTAGATTAGGCCCTACCTCCACTAGGTTCATTCCTAATATAACATTGTCAAGTTCAATAACCCTTTGCTCAGATCAATATTTACATAGATCCTTGTGAGAAAAAGATCTTGGCATCTTCGTAGCTACCATTATCATTGATATAATCTCTAGATGCATGGGGAGGTTAGGAAGCCTCACCATACAAGTTTCAACAATATTAACATTATTCATTGATTAAAATCAAGGAATCAAGGAACAAGGGAGAGACCTACACTACACTATAACAATGGACCATATCATATAAAATTCATATTCTCTATTATAGGTAGGATCATCTCTAAAAAGAACGCTCTCCTGTAAAACCACACCTCATATTCTTCTTCCCATTAGGATTGAATCTAGGCATGACATTATTTTTTGATAGCCAAAATTTTTTAAACTAACACAACATGGTGTGATTCATCCAACTTTCATTTTTTTTCTACATCATGTCTATTTGGAGTGGGAACACATGGGTTTTAGATGCCTTCTGTACTGCAAAATCTAGTTGTTCACCTTAATAATCAGATTGATTCATAATTGTGTTAAGGTTGAGGGACACTGTGATACCAATTATTTGAATGAATTCAGTTGACATTGCCCATTGAGGTCAAGTTTGGATAGTTAAGTATATTATCCTTGGAAGGAATGCATGGATTATAGCTTCTGCATATCATTGTGCCTAAGGAGGATCATGTAAGCCTCAATATTCTTTTTTTTCCCTCCCTGAGAATCAATTGAATCATAGTCTTGGGGGGATTTAGATTGGATCTATGCTTCTAGGGAAGACACACTAGTGACATGAAGAGGGGCCAATTTGAGTCTTCCATAAGTGATCTTTCACTATGTTTGAAAATAATTTTAAAATTGATACTAAAAAGTTATTGCAAGTAAATGAAACATATTAAATATTAAAAAACAGCATCATAAGAATCATGCAAATGAAACATACTAAATATTAGAAAGAGATAAAATAAATTCAATACTAAACCAAGCTTCACTATAATGTTTTGGTGGAGTTATCAAAAAAATTCTCATGAGGATTGTACCTTGTTTATTGGTAAAAAACTCCTTCACCTAGGAGTGGGATTTTAGAGCATAATAAAGGTAGAAGAAGACTTTCTAGTAGTCATTTAAGACATTGTAGTGTCAAAGAAAACATCATAATGAGTACCACTTTCTTTTTATTTTCATTTTCATAAATAGAGAAAATGGGGGATTGTACCTTGTTTATTGGTGGAAAACTCCTTGCACCTAGGAGTGGGATTTTAGAGCATAATAAAGGTAGAAAAAGACTATGTAGTAGTCATTTAAGACACTGTAGTGTCAAAAAAAACTCCATAATGAATACCCCTTTCTTTTTATTTTCATTTTCATAAATAGAAAAAAGAAACACAACATAGGCCTCACCTTTTAACTTTATTAAATATCACAAATATCACAACTTTTACATTAATTTTTTAAATATAACACTCATTAAAATAACTCTACAAACTATTAGATATTAAAAATTTAAAAACTTCAAAATCAAATGATTTTCAAACAAAAATTAAATGTTATTAAATTTAGAATTAATTACAAACACTATATAAATAATCAAATTAAAGTCAAAAAACTTATTTTATTAAATTAAAAACTTCAAGATCAAGTCAAATGATTTTCAAACAAAAAACAATTGAATATTATTAAATTTTTAATTAATTATAAACCTTATATAAATAATCAAATTAAAACTAACCCTAAATAAATATAGTTTATAACTTTGATTTAAATCATATTTAATCTCATTATCAATTATGATAAATTAAATATTATTAAATTTAAAATTAATTACACATTTTATACCACTAATCAAATTTAAGTTGATGATAATTTTATTAAATGAATATAGTTTTATAACTTTGTTTAAATCATTTTCAATCTCATTATCAATTATCATATATGCTCCACATTGTATACTTCCACACAAGGAGATTTAGATTAGATCTATACTTCTAGGGAAGACACACTAACGACATGAAGAGGGGCGAACTTGACTATTCCATGAGTGATATTTCACTCTATATGACAATAATTTTAAAATTGACACTAAAAACTTATGGAAGTAAATGAAACATATTAAATATTAAAAAATATCATAACAATTATGCTAAATGAAACATATTAAATATTCGAAAAATATCAAATAACTTCACTACTAACTCAATTCTCATTATAATGTTTTGGTGGATTTATTAAAAAAAATATTCATGGGATTTTATTTTGTTTATTGGTGGACAAGAGTGAGATTTTAGAGCATAATAAAGGTAGAATAAAATTTTGTAGTAGCCATTTAGAACACTATAATGTGAAAGAAAATTCCATAATAAATATTCTTTTCTTTGTATTTTTATTTTCATAAATGGAAAAAAGAGAACACAACATAAACCTCATCTTCTAGCCGTAATTTTTCTTATATAAAAATTTTGAAGTTATATCTTGTATTCATTTATTTTT
>ML785615.1:275119-304496 GCA_009831015.1 Picea engelmannii | reverse complement strand
GGTGGTCGTCAGCTCAGAGCTGGGGCGGGATGGATTCCAGGACGTTGCAGTAGCATAATTTCCATCGGTGCTGCCACGGGAGGGAGAGGCCTTTGAAGAGTCGGTTGTTCCTTTCTTTCCAGGTTTTCCAAAGAATGAAGCCTGGTATAAGCTGCCAGACCCGATTTAGGAGGGGTGAACGGAAAGCTTGGTCCCGCCAGTTGGAAATGGTCTCCAGTATGTTGTCCCTACGATGGTCGGAAGTCCTCATAACAATCGCCATCTGATCCCATAGCTGGGCAGTATAATGGCAGGAGTTGAGAATATGTTCCATCGTTTCCTCTGCCTCGCCACACAGTGAGCACATGGAAGGCCCCACGAACCCCCTTTTCGTTAGGTTGTCCCATGTGAGAATGCTGGAGTGTGCTATTAGCCAAAGGAAGAGGGTAATTTTGGGCCAGTGCTTTAAATTCCAGAGTTTGCTCCATAATTGCATATTGGGGAGGGGGTCTGAGGGGGCCCTGAGCCGGTATGATTCTCGAGTGCTGAAGGTGCCACGCAGTTTGTATCCCCATCTCAGAATGTCTTCACCTTCTATTATGGGGATTCTTCACTTCTGCAATTCCTCCTGTAGAGGGCCTATATGCACTTCTGGCGCTAGGTTGAGGCGTTCTCTGTCCACATGCCACTGGCGCCACGTATCTTCCTGGGGGTCGACCTTCCAGTAGTCAGCCAGTCTTGTTAATCCTGTTCGAGTGGCCTGTGCGCAGATGTTAAGGGCCCATTCCTCATTTCCTAGAATCGGCCATTGCTGCCAGGAGTCCTGCCAAAATAGGGCATTCCTCCCATTTCGGATATCCCAGAAAACATGTTTGGTGACCAAGTGTCGATTCTGCATAGCCACAGTCCAGATCAAGGAGCCCTGAATGTCTTCGTCCCATCGGATTAAGTTTCTTTCTGCTATATTTGGAGCATATTTCTTCCGCCAGAGTCGGTCCCAGAGGTCCTTGGGGTTCTTTAGCCAGCACCACCAAATCTTGGCGCTGAGGACTTTATTCATGATGCCCAGATCCCTTAGCCCTAGGCCTCCTTGCTCTTTGGGGCGACATAGCTTGTCCCAGCTGACCAGAGCCATTTTCTTCCCAGTATTGGGTCCCTGCCAGATGAAGTTCCTTTGAAGACCTTTGATGGCATTGAGGACAAACTTTGGAGCAGCCAGCGCTGAAAAGGAGAAAATCGGAAGGGCTTGGAGGACAACTTTAAGGAGAATGAGGCGGCTGGGAAGGTTAAGAATCCTGTAGGTCCAAGAGGACAGCCACTTGGTAATGGTAGACAGGAGGTGTTCCCATGAGGATTTCCAGAGTGCGGTGTCTATCAGTGGGATACCAAGGTATTTGGATGGAAGGGAGCTTCTGCTGAAACCTAGAATGCACGAGATGTGGCGCTGTATTGGAGGGGGAGTATTGAAGAAGAAGACTTGGGACTTGTCCTTGTTGCAATCCAAACCGGAGGCCTCAGAGAAAGTTTGAAGGATACCCAGGAGAGAGTTAGCTTCCCGGACCATAGGGCTACCCATCAGGAGGGTTTCGTCAACGAATTGACTATGCGAGACAGGCGGGGAGATGCCATGGAGGGGCAGTCCCGATAATTGCTTTGATTCAATTGCAGCATGGATGGATCTGCTAAGACCTTCGGCCAGGATAATAAAAAGGAAGGGGGAGAGGGGATCGCCTTGCCTGATCCCTCGGGATGAGGTGAAGGGCTGTGAGGGTACACCATTGACCAGGATAGAGAAGAAAGATGTGGAGGTGAGGTTCAATATCCAATCTACCCATTTTGAATCAAAGCCAAAAGCCGGCAGCATTGCACGCATATAGCCCCAACTGATCTTGTCAAAGGCTTTAGAAAGGTCCAGTTTAAGAAGCATACCTAGGGTTTTGGTTTTCTACAAGGAGTGTATCACTTCATGAGCCAGGATGACGCTGTCTAAGATCTATATTCCCTCCACATAGCCAGATTTCTCTGAGGAGATAATTGTCAACAGGATGGTTTTGAGTCTTCTGGCTATCACTTTTGTGAGGAGCTTATAGATAACATTACAGAGCGTGATGGGCCTGAACGCCTTGGGATGATGAGCCTGCCCCTCCTTGGGGACTAAGGTGATGAAAGTTGCATTGAGAGCCTTGAGGACTTGTCCCGATGCTCGGGAATCTTCCAGGATTTCCCAGACTTCTATTCTAATTATCGCCCAGGAGTAATGGAAGAAATCGCTGGTGAAACCATCAGGGCCAGGAGCCTTACCTTTCGGAGTTTCCTGAAGAGCTTGGTCCACTTCCTCGATGGAGATTGGTCTGAGCAGGCCTGCGTTCTGCTCTGGAGTGACAAGTGAAGGCACATGCTGCGTGATCCTGTTGATGGCTTCTGATCTATTTGCCTGCGGTTCCGTGAGGAGGTTTTGGAAGTGCCTTATCAGGGTGGCCTCCATATCTTCATGTGAATGTAAGACATCCCCTTCATCAGAGATGAGATGCGTGATTTTGTTGGTATGACGCCTTTGAATGACTATCCTATGGAAAAAATTAGTGTTGCGCTCTCCCTCTTTGAGCCATTGCACCCTCGACTTCTGTCACCAGAGAATCTCTTCTTGACGCCTCCTGTCTTCAAGCTGCTGACTGATGCCTGTTTCTTGTGCCTTAAGCTCTTCTGTTAGGCCCTGTAGCCTAATCTGATGTTGAATGTTTTCCATTTGTGTTGTAAGCTGTGTTTTGGCGTCAAAGATATTCCCGAAGGTGTTTTGATTCCACAGTTTGAGAGTGTGCTTGAGGTTCTTCAATTTCTGCTGGAATTTGTACATTTTGGAGCCACGAGGAACCTCTGCTTCCCTCCACCAGGTTTGGATGTTTTTTTGGAAATCAGGATGGTCTAGCCAGAATGACTCAAATCTGAAGGGTTTCTTACCCGATGTGGCTGAAATATCCACCCATAGTTGTAGCGGCCAGTGGTCGGATCCAGGGAAATTGAGTATAGTGGATTCCATAGAGGTGCCTTCCAGCATGAATGCTTCCGAGACTAGAAATTTATCCAGCCTGCAGGCTATTTGGTGACTTCCCGTTCTTCTAATTGTCTAGGTATGGAGGCCATTGCTGGTGTTCAGATCTATTAAGCCAAGATTGTCTATGAGACTGTTGAAATCGCCAGATTCCCTGTCCAGCCGGCGCGAACCTCCTCTTTTCTCTTCCAAGCTTCGTATGAGATTGAAGTCACCTCCTACAATCCAGTTCCTATGTTGGGTGTGGTTCGAAGTCTGGCTTAGGCTCTTGAGAAAGGCCTGCTTATCTCTTGGGTTGGCTGGGCCATAGACATTGATGATATGTCCAGGCTTGCTTGAGCCTATGAGCCTGTAATCAACTGTGATGGCCCATCTAGTGGCCGCGAGGTTTTCCATTATTATAGTGTTGGTATTCCATAAAATAGATAACCCACCGGCTGTGCCTGTGGCATCTATGGACATTGTTTCCCCCTGCTTCCAACATTTGGGGGTTAATTTGTCAATATCTTCTGAGCTACATTTTGTTTCTTGAAGGAATAGAACGTCTGGTTGCTCTGCTATGATCAACTCCCGTAGTTGTTTTTGCTTGCTACGTCCGTTGAGACCTCTAATGTTCCATGTGATGACCTTCATGATGACAGGGGGGTGGGAAGGGGAGGGAAGCTATCCGAGATCAGGTTGATTTGTCCGGAGTTCACCATATAATTTCCTATTTCCTGTATGAGTTTATTGGTGGATTTTCTGCCCCGCTTTTTCTCATCTTTCTGGACTTTGTTTGGGTTTTTTGATGGACCTCCCTGGATTCCGAGGCCTTTGCTAGCTCACGCTGAGGATCCAGTAGAGGAGTTAAGAAACACTTTGTGTACCTTTTGCAGCTGGTCTCTGGGAATGGTGTAGAGTTTATGCTGCCTGTAGGCATGCTCCAAGTGCTCCAGATCTACCCCAGCTAGGTCTTGTTCCTCTAGTTCCATGTCCGCCTCCCCATCCTCTGTCTCCGGTGGGTCTTGTTGATCTTTTCTTATGTCGGGTGGGTTGAGATTCGACGCCTTGAGCAGAGTGGGTCGTTCTCTGCCTGGATCAGTGAATGGGGGTTCAACTTCCGTAGGTCTGTCCTCCGCTGGGGTGTGGGTGGCTCCGTCTCCAGTTTGATCTTCCAGGATGGAAAATTTGTTGCTAGTTGAGGGGCCTTTACTGACCTGAGACGGTTGCCTCTTTGGTCCCTGACACCTTTTCCCCGTTGGTTGTACAAAGTCGTCCTTGTCCTTACCTCCTTCGAGATTCCCTTCTTTTTGTGCATTATTGAGTGGGCATTCCCGAAAGAGGTGACCATGCTCATGGCACTTCCTGCAGCGAAACGGGATGTGCTTGTAATCAATGGTCTGAGACCAGTCTTCATCATGGTACTCCAATGTGATGGATCCCGGAAGTGGTTTAGAAATATTCATGTACACACAGATGTGTGCGTACGAGGTGTAGCGTCTTTGCCTAGTGGCTTCTAAGGACTTGACATAAATACCTATGGTATTGCCAATGCCTGCCAGGACCTCTTCCATCCAGAACTCCTGGGGTAGGGAGTAAAGTCTAATCCAGACCGGTGCGTGGGAAAAGTCCTCCTTCTCTGGGCTGAACTTTTCGGTCCAGAATCTAAGGAAAAGTCCTGCCGAATTGTAGAAATACGGTCCTCCCTCGAAGACACGATTCCTATCTTCCAGGTTATGAAAGATGATGGTGAAGAAACCTTTGGATCCCAACTACAGGTCGTAATTCCCTTTTGGTTTCCACTAGTGTTGTATCCATCTGATCAAGTCTCGCTCAGAGGGACAAAGCCCTAGGAATTTGTCGATTAGGGAGTAATCCCTCATGTACTGCTTTTGTTCCTCAATACAGGGTGTGTTGACTAAATATTTCAGAGCTTGAGGGGCTTGAGGGATACACTTACCTGGTTTCCAAGGAGTTGATGTGGGGGCCCTCTCTTTCGCCGGATCTATTTCCATTTCACGGTCTTTGAATGAGTCGTCGATCACAAGTTTCTCACGCAGGCTCAGCAGTGTTTCGAAGGTTGGACGCTTCGGCCCTTCAGAAAGAGCATCGCCTACTGTTACGTGGCTGTAGGAGGTGCCCTGCGGCGCCCCCTATGGATGTTCCATGGCCTCAGAGGCCGAGATTTGTGGTCTCCCAGGTTGATTTTTGCGTAGGAGAGGTGAAACCCTAGTTCAGAGCTTCGTTCTTCAACTTCTTTCCACCCTAATCTATTATGCATTCATGTTATGGGTACTTACTTTTTTATTTATATTTTAACATACTTCTATTAAAATGGTACAAGAACTATAATTGTGGGTTATTTCAATGGATATTTGTTGTTATAAATATGCTTACATGCCGATACTTAGTCCTATAACATTTATTTTTGTTGTCGTAATTATATAATTATGCATGAATTATGTATTTTTATTATGGTTTTTCTCGTATATGATGTATGGGTATATTGTTGTTATGGGTTTTCTCTTATATGTTGTATGTGTATATTGTGGTTATTATGCATTGATACTGTAGATAGGAAACACATTTAAGTGAATGGGATATGATATCAGAGTTGGAAATTCAACACAGTATAACCATCTTAGAGATGGTATTTCCATGTCCTGGTACGAACATTTCAAAGGATGAAACTATCCACCAAGTAGTGAAAAAAACATATTCTAGAAGATCTGGTATCCTTAGAAGTTACTTAAATGAATCCCTGAAATGTTAAGTCCTAAGTCGGATTGTAAACCCTAAGGTAAACCCTAATGGAAAGTGTCTTCCTAATTGCATAATTGGTATCATATTTTCTATTGTTGCAGGAGCAGTTTCATAGGGCCACTTCATCTACAAGAATTCTCCATCCTTGAAATGCATATGGGGGAATCCCTTGATCTTCTTCCTCCTTCCTAGACCTCTCTTTATTATGGATACTTTTTTTCATTTGAAACCAACAACCAACATTATGGACTAAGCTTTGTCTTTCCCAAATGGCAATTGTTTTTGTTTTTCGTCGCTATTTCATTGATGAAGCCAAAACCTTGATCTTTATCTATAACCTTGGTCCTTATCAAGCTCTCCCTCATCATAAAGAATATTAAAATTGGATTACAATTTCTTTGAGATCTGAATAATGCAAGGATATTGGATCCACCTTTCTCACAATATATCCTGTAATCTCATCAAATTTACTCTATCGGGAATCCCCGTTCATAGTGTTAAGTGTGAATTGTATTAAGACTAGTCCAAATCCCATAGGACAAAATCCTATTGTGCTCCCATCATCGGTTTTGGCTAATCAGACTAGATGAGTGAAGCCTCTTGTTTTTTTCCTGAGATCTGAAATGTTGGTTATGGAGCCTGATTATATTCTTGTTTCATAGGTCTTTATTTTCAACCATGTTTGTACCCCATGAAGACTGTACACCCCAAAATAATGTACAATCCTCCATGTGGGGGGGGGGGTTGTAGGGGTGGATTACCCCCCCTGCGTTTTCAGGGGGAAAGTGGGCCCTCAACGGGGGTTTGGGGGCAAAGCCTCTGAAGGAAAAATTTCCTTGTAAATGTATATTGTAATTTCATAGTAAATATAAACCATTCATTATAAGGTCACATATATAATGATAGAATTTATGTTAGGGTTTTTTTCCTTAGAAGGAAACCCTGTTTTATGAGGGAATTGTATTTTGACTATGTATCATTGCATATATTTTATTCTGAGAGAGGAGAATGTAAGAGAAATAAGAGGAAGTCATAGCGGGTGTGTTGTAGGTTGTATCCCTTTTTTTTGCTGGATAATAAGAAGGGAAGGACCTAGAAAAATTTTCTGGTGGACGTAGCCCACACTAAGTGAACCAACTATATCTATGTCTCTATTGTAATAACACTCCCACCATGCCCTAATGGTAGGTTAATGATTACCTAGTTCGAGAGGTCCATGATGTTGTGAGGGTGGACTGAGACAGTCGTTCACAAAGATTCTAAAAGGTGTTCAATAAGGTGGAGTCCTTATTCCTTACAAGCCCTTAGTCTCTCACAAGTTTGAACGAATTGAGTGTTGACTCCAAAGGGTCAGACAAATTTTCAAAACAAGTCTAAAGTGAGTGGTACCCTTGTAGCACGGAGGTGCATCTTGAAGGGAGCATCAGATAATTAAAACTTGATTCAACAAATCTAGGTGGACTAGAAAAAATTGAAGTGATTAGACCTTGTTAAGATAAAATAATTAATTGAACAATAAATTATTAATTAATACTAACAAAAAACTAAGTCCAAGTCTAAGTTTAATTCAGGGACTAGTTAAAATATTAAATAAATTAAAAGAGTTGAAAATAAAATCAAACTCTAGGAAGAAGATAAATAAAAATTTCAATAAATGGATAAATTGCACATGTGTGCATGAAATTAATAAATTGGATTTTTAAAAGTATAAGAAATAATAATATGAGAGAATAAAAGTACACATATAATGGTATCTAGAGTCAAGCTACCACTAGTATAACTATAAGAAGACTCATAATCCAACTCTAACTAAGATCTAGTTAAGAGACACTCATTAAATGAGAATTTGGGGAACAAAGGGACAACTAAGAGCAAAAATCAGAACACTTCGGGGATCGTGAGAAAATTTGGTTTTATAAATAAAATAAAATTGGTAATTACTTGTGAAACTTGGGTAGAGTGTGACAAGTGTGTGGGTGAATAATCCAAATTAATTTAATTAAAAAGATAAGTAATCGTTCATGAGGATAGGTGTCATTAGGGATTTGTTTATAAAACAAATGAGGTAGAAGGGAAATAGATCTGACTGTCTCTTGGTAATGTTACACTGCCAAAACTTTTTGGACTGTGTTTTACTTGTGAGAGTTAGGATACCAATCTTGAAGAAAGAGTGGAAGCTCTTCCTTGCGAGGAAAGCCTTGGAGCTATTATTTGTTGGTTTATTGTGTGTGCCACCTTTATGGCTCGGGAGGAAGAAGAGTACCCCTAGCACTGGATTGGAGGTACTAGTGAAGTTTCAGTGACTATAAAGCATGAGAAAAAAAAGAGTGCAAGTCCTTGAAGTACATTGTGATCTCTCTATCTTCATTGGCCTGGTATTTTAATTTATGAGATTATATTTGTATTTTGATTAATTGTTCTAATTTTAAATACAATGCAGAATTGATTGTAATAGTAAAGGTTAAATTAAAATTCATGATGAGTCTTGGAGAAATCAATTTCAAATTTGTCCTCTATACACTTGAATTTTTATAACTTGAAAATTTGGAATGTTGTATTTGCTGCAAATTTTAAATTGTCACCCGAATTCTGATATTTCTTTTGTCCACTGTGTAAATTGTTCAATCCTAGAAATGATAATCTTGATAGGTTGTTTTATTAAAATCCTTTGCAATCAAAATTGAATGCATTATATTTTCCTTGTCATTATCTTTCATACTGAAGTCGATTTGATGCATTGCCAAAGTCAATGGAAAAACGTGATTGATCGTTGGTTGTTGTGAAGTTTAATAGCATCTCTGTATATTAATTTGTATAGTTGTTGCAAAATTTGTTTATTAAATTCGCATCTATATATTCTTTTATTGAAAACAAATGGATGGATTTGATACTTAAATTTGTATTATGAGAACAAATTATTGCTATCCGAACTTGTATTCTGTAAAGTATTGAAATTTCATGTTGAAATTTGGAAATACCATATAACGTATGGTCTGATTGTTAACAATTAGTAGATTTCCATTTCAAATTGATGAAATGTGATTATTTTATTTTTTAATTTTTTGGTTCATAATCTTTGTTGATTCCCTACCAAGATTAATGGGATGTCGAAATTTCTGTAAGCTTGATTTGTTCAATTTGTAACACAGATTTCTGTAAGATTGAGTTGTTCGATTTTTCCTAGGAATCCAAGGATTGACAGTTGATGCAAATTTATTGAATCATTATATTAAGGATTCATGGAATTTTTATGTTTAACGCTCTCTCGGAGTTTAAATTCGATGTGACACAACAATAGATTGCATATCCAATTCGAGTAGTTGGTTTTTGTTGTTTATAAAATTGATTGTGATTGTTAACCGTTGCGTTTAACATGGAGTGTGGATCCTCATAAGGATACTTGTATCCTTAATGACCCTTTAATATTGTGATTGAGGAATCATCCAACATTATTTTGCAAATGAATTTCAAAGCTAGCAATCACTATAAAAGTTTAATTAATTGTAGTACTAATTGAATTATATTTATACCATATTGTTTCCAACAAATGAATTCAATGTTTAGAAGTTAGTTTCCACTATAATTTAACTCAATATCCTAACTTAGAGTCTCAATTAAATCATGTTTACTGCTTTTCATTATATTCTTAGAGTCATAGAGATATTGTGTATAACTTCGCTATTCAAATGGAATGACTCCATTCTCTCCTTACCGTTAGTTAATTGTATCGTAAGTTTAAGATTTGGCATGATTTATAATCATGATTCACCCAGATATTAGTGTATTGTCCAATTGACTACAGATGATTATTGGAGTGAACCCAACATCCCACGTGGATATGTGATGTAGAAATATATCTCAGATATCAACTACTCAGTTCCTCTCAAGAAGTATTTGTGGGAGTTAACATTAAATTTTGTTTCATCAAGATCAGTTACAATCACTAGTAGTTAAGCAGTCTTCTATTACGCAAATCTTGGAGCATTTGTCTTTGATACCAGTTCTTTAACTCGAATGATATACGAGTCTTATGATATTCCAATTGTCAACGATATAATCTTACTATCATCCATTCAATCAATAAATTTTGAAGTCGGATAGGAATTAAACCTTGCTCAGGAACCCGAGTTCATAGAATTTTTAAGTGTTTTATTTATGGAGAACTTCAATTAACGTCCTTGATTATGTCACTCTACCTCCATAGTTATTCAGATATCATGGATTTTGGACTTGATAATAATAAATATTATCACCCTTGTTTATATTTATTAACTCCATAGTGGAAAAATATAATGGATTTATTTTAATGATCACAAACCTTTACAACTAGAAGTTAAATATTTAATTAGTTTCTAAGAGTCCTTGAAGTGATTTATTGTGATCAAGTGAAACTAGTGTCTACATATTGATATAAATTTTACTTAGAGGTTAGGATTGAGTGTCGATTCATTGTATTTTAACCATATATCTCACATGGTTCAGTAGACTAAGTGAATATTAATGGTTACTCGTTTTTCATTAAGAAAAGAAAATTGGTCAATTCTTAAATATAGTTATTATGGCATTCTTAGGGAATAAGATATTTTGTTTAAATATGATCATTATTGGATGGAATTCTTATATAAATAGGATGTGTTGGTTAGGATTGAATAATGATCAATGTATGTATGCAAAATAGAAGAGATTGTGTTTAACAATGAGTAAAAATATATATGATAGTTTTCATAAAGAGCAAGCATCTTATCTAGACGATGAACAAATTATTGTTGTTGAAACCTTTAGAGAAAGAAAGAGTTCTTTGTTGTTTGAGGAATTAAATGATTTAAATTATGATATGAATATAGTACTTAATGTTATTTAAAATTTGATTCTAATCAGAGTTGGTTATGGGAATATATATCTCCATGTTCCTCAGAACAATCGCCAATCTTGAGACCTTAAATGGTCAAAATAAATCAAATGAATCCTGGACTTGGGCATTGATTATGTGTCTTGGAGGTCCTAACCTTGGAGAGTAGGTTGGGAGAGTAAACATTTTTTATATTTAAGTGACATGGTTGATATATTAATAATAATGATGTTGTATTCTGATTATTCTTTTGTAGCGATGTGATGAGATTAGAGAATGAAATTATGATATATGTCAGTGACGCTTACTACTTGTTCTATCTATTGTTCATTTATTTTTTTTACCACTATTTTAATCACTTATTTTGATGTCTAAATGGAAGGGTCATCACATATGGTATCAGAGATGGTTCAACCCTATGACATTGGACTGTTACTCCTTCAACTATGTTAAATGAATGATTAAAGATGCATCGTTAATTTATTTTGAAATTGTCCATGACGATAATCATGGTTGGAGGATGTCGGGGAAGTAGATGTTGTGGTATTGGAGGAAGAGGTGTGACATCTCCGATAGTATCTATTCCATAAGGATATAACCGTCAGGGACATGAGAAGACTACTAAGAAGTAGTAGGTTGTTGTAGGAGATGTGGTAGGTATGATGAGATCTTTCATGTCAGAGGTGTTGATCAATTGCCTGGATCGAGATGAGGGTAGATCATCTGTGCCCAATTAAGTTTCACAACGTGCCCTAGCTGGTAGTAGTAGTGTACAAAGAGAACTCAGGAAGGTAAGGTTTCCCAAGTTATGGGGTGGTCTGGATGGCTTAGCCGCCAAGACATGGTTGGAGAACATGGAGATGTGCTTCGGACTTTGTGATTACACATCCAACATCAAGGAATGCATGGAATTATCCCAAATGAAACGGTTTGCTCTAGTTTGGGGGAAGACACTCTTACCTCAATTAAACATGGTTGTTGACGACATGTCATGGGATTTGTTCAAGGAGTGGTTGCAAGAAAGGTACGTGTCCAAGGAATTCAATGAGAACTATCTTAATGAGTTCAACACCTTACGACAGGGTGGTCGTATGGTGCCAGAGTATGAGGCCAGATTCATGGAGCTAATTAGGTATGATCCACATATGAACATGGAGAAGGTAAAGCTCAAAACGTTTGTGTTCATCCTTAATATCAACATTAGTGTGAAGGTGAGGATCATAATGCCTCATAAATTGAACGATGTAGATAAGAAGGCCCTCATAGCTAAGGAAGAGATTAACAATGGGGGTTAGGGTAGGAATCCTTCTATAATGATTGCACATATGACATCAGGAGCACAACAAAACTAGACACCAGCTAGACAGATGTCAGGGAATTAAGATACAACCAGAGGACCTATGTTCATGACACCATGACGACACACTCCTTACTAGAGGACTCCTTACATAGGACCAAAATAATAGAAGCAACGTCATTTGCAAAAACAACATCATTTTAGGCATGTTCATCAAAACAAACCAGGTTCACAAAATGCTAGACTGACAACTTCTACTTTGGGGACCAAGAGTACTGTACCGAAGACTGGGTGTTATACATGTGGAGAGCCACATTACTCATGAGATTATCTGATTGAGAAGAACATAGTGGATGGATCATCAAGACCCACTACATTGGAGATTTGGGAAAGTCCCACATGATAAATGTAATGGTGAACAACCGCCAGGCTGAGCACCAGTACACTGTGCTCGAGATGTCAGGTACAATCATCGACCACAAATTTAGTATTTTGATAGATCCAGGTGCTACATAGAGCTTTATATCTAGTGAAAGTCTAAAGAGAATTGAGGTAAGGGAAGTTGAGTAGGATGCATTCAGATACATAGAAATGACATCGAGTGCCAAATATAAAGTTGGAGGAAAAGTTATAGACTGTAGAATTAGCTTGGGAGATTTTGCAATGAAGGTAGATATTTATGTCACGATATTGAGATATTATGACATAGTGATTGGTATGGATTGGCTAGAATCACATGATGTGATACTTAACTATAAGACGAAATGGTTAAACTTGACAGATGATTTGGGAAATTAATGTTTGTAGGAAGAAACCAAGGGGTGTCGGCCTTGAGATTTATTTCTTCCCTACAGCTACAGAAGAGAATGATAAAGGGACACAATCTATATGCAATCTTAGTGCTAAACGAAAAGGGAGAGGCTGAAGGATTAGAAAACCTTCCTTTAGTACAAGATTTTGCGAATGTATTTCCCGAAGAGTTTCCAAGTTTACCACCCAAAAGAGAGTTGGAGTTTACAATATATTTGACACCTGGAATTGAATCGATAGCGAGAATTCCTTACCAGATGTCGACACTAGAATTGCAGGAGTAGAAAATGAAATTGAAGGAATTGTTTAACTTGGTACTTATACATCCAAGTGTATCTTCATGGGGTTGGCTAGTTATTTTCGTGAGAAATAGGGATGGATCATGGATACTTTGTATTGACTATCATCAATTGAACATAGTGACGATCAAGAATCAGTATCTGTTTCAAAGAATAGATTATTTTTTTTACCAGATGAAGGGAGCGACGATATTTTTGAAGATTTATTTGATATCGAGATATCATCAATTATGTGTTAAGGAAGAAGATATCCCTAAGACCGCATTTAATATTTTGATGAATGGGGTATTTTGTGAATACCTGGAAAATGTTGTTCAAGTATTTATTGATTACATACAGATTCATTCTCAGATGAAGGAAGAGAACAAAGAACATTTAAGATTGGTCCTACACTATCTATGAGAAAACAAATTGTATGGGAAGTTATCAAAATGTTCATTTTACCAATCAAAGATTCATTACTTGGGACATATCATATTTGGTGAAGGTATCGTTTCTCATCCATTGAAAGTCAAGGCTATTATGGAATGGTCAGAACCAAAAAATGTACAAGAATTATGTAGGTTTATGGGTTCAGCAGGATATTACCGACAGTTCGTCGAATTTTTTTCGAAGAAAGAAAATCCGATCACGAAATTGTAAAAGAAAAAAAATAATTTTGTTTGGACAAAGAAATGGGCAGAAGCATGTCAAAATATTAAAGAGTTGTTGACCAAAAAACCAATACTAAAATTCCCCGACATGGACAAAGAATTATTGGTATCCACAGATGCATCTAAGGAAGGCTTATGAGGATTTTTTATGCAATACAGTCGAGTGATCACTTACATTTCAAGGAAATTGAGAAAGCATGAAGAGAACTATGCAACACATGACTTGGACTTATTAGCAATTGTATATGCCTTGAGAGTTTGGAGACATTATTTGATTGGACATAAATTCTAAGTAAAGACAGATCACTGTGGATTGCAACATGTATTTATGGAGAGTCACTTGAATGCAAGACAAAGACGTTTGTCATAATTACTTAGCGAATACGAATTTGAGATTATTTACATTCAAGGAACGATGAACAGAGTGGAAGATGAGTTGAGTCGGAGACCACACATATTCTTGGTAATACCTCTTAAGATAAATCTTTGAGAAAATATTCTAAATTTACAGATTGATGATGACTAGGATAATAAGTTAAGGATAATATTGGATGAAATACTATGATGGTACCGAAGTTTGAGGGTTATTATTTAGAAAATGATGGATTGTTGAGATTTAATGGAAGAATTTACATACCAAATAATGACAAATTAAGAAGTTTGATATTGAGTGAAGCTCAACGAGTAGTGTACATGGTTCATCCGGGAGTCACGAAGATGAAGGAATACCTTAAACCTTTATTCTTCTGGAAGGGAATGCAAGAAGAAATAGTTAGTTACATGGAGAGATGTCTATAATGTCAGTGAGTGAAGGATAAACATAAACATCTAGTAGGATTTTTATAGCGACGCATTATTCCTAAATCGAAATGGGAAGTCATTTCAACGGAATTTAATGTTGGATTTCCACTGACGGAAATGAGGCACAAATCAATTTTTGTGGCAGTTGACACTGTGTTGAAGAGTGCACACTTTATTCCTATGCATACAACATATCAGGCACCAAACATAGCTAGATTAGTTTTTAGCGGGATTGTGATATTACATGATGTACCTAGAAGAATAATATATGATCGAGGATCGATGTTTAAAGGATGGTTTTGGACCAGTTTCCAAGAGCCTTTGGGAATGAAAGTGAACTTTAGTACAACATATGACCCAGAGGCAGACAGACAAACATAAAAAATGAGTCCAATTTTGGAGGATATGTTGTGTATGTATGTAATGGGAAGACTTCTTGCCATTGGTAGAGTTTACATACAACAACATTTACCAAAGTATGATCAAGATGGCACCATTTTAGTTGGGATCGACTTGAGAATAGGGTCCTGGTGGGATTGGAAGTGATACAAAAAATGGAAGAACATATGAAAATGATAAGACAGAGGATCAAAGAAGTGTAGGATCGAAAAAAAAGCTATGTTGATGAACATCGCATTGGGTATAGTTATGAAATTGGTGACAAATTTTTCTTATGAGTGAAACCACACAAGAGTTTGATTAAGTTTGGAAAGGGTGCTAAATTATCTCCTAGATTTGTGGGACCTTTCAAGGTTGTGGAAAATAAAGGACACGTGGCTTATCGACTATCCTTTCCTGATTGTTTGAGGCATATGCATGATGTATTTCATGTATCTTTTTGCGAAATTATATTAGTGATCCATCACATGTTATTGGCATAAGTTCTTTGCAGGTGCTGGATGAGGGTTCTCTCATGGTAGAGACAATCTTCATTCTGGACCATCGCATTCAAAAACTATGATGTTGGATAGTCGATAAGTTCAACGTTCAATGGGACAACTATAGTCCACACTCGACTACCTAGGAGGACGCATATGAGATATGTCAATAGTTTCCCTATTTGTTTGATAGATCATATATGTATATCTATGTCAGATACATTTTTTTACTTGCATGTATACATTGTAGAGACTTTAGGACAAAGTTTCAAACAAGAGGGGTTGTATGTAAAATCCCTCTCTAATGAGCACATTTTTATTAACATATTCTTTGAGGACACTTGCGTGCAAGTGATCCAGTTATGGTATATTATGATTTTGTTTCGATTATGGGTTATATATGAGGATGAAGATGTATTGTGACTTGTCGTTAAATTGATTTATATGTATTGATAGATGTTATTGACGAGTTTTCTTGAGTATGTAGGTCAGATGATAGGTTATGGATGTTGATGGCATCGATGGACTTCCTTGGACTCTGAATTGAGTCAGGGAGTGGATTGGATTTTTTTGAGTATTTCATTTTATGCACATTTGACAAATGATTGATTTCAGTATGATTTATGTATATATATTATTGACACTTTTTTTGTTAGTGGATGCATGATTCACTATGCTTGCTAATCTCATAAGGAGTAGAGGCGCCATGCATAGAAACCATACATTGAGGGAGAGGTGTGACAGTGTCCCTGTCACAACCTATTAGCACAGTAGACATGGTCGAATGGTAGGTCAAAAATTACCTAGTTTGAGAGGTCCATGATGTCACAAGGGTGGACTGAGACAGTCTCTCATGAAGATTCTAAGGGGCGTGCAACAAGAAGATTCCTTATTCCTTATAAGACTTTAGTCTCTCTCAAGGTCGACCGAATGGAGTGTTGAATCCAAAGGGTCGAACAAAATTCCAAAACCATTCAAAGTGAGTGGAACCCTTGGAGCATGGATGTGTCTCTTCAAGGGCTCGTCGCATAATTAAAACTTGAGTCAATAGATATAAGTGGCCTAGAAAACATTGAAGTGATTAGAACTTGTTGGGACAAAATAATTTACTAAACAATAAATTATTAATTAATCCTAACAAAAGACTAAGTCCAAGTCTAAGTTTAATTGAGGGACTAGTTAAAATGTTAAATAAATTAAAAGAGTATAAAATAAAATCAAACTCTAGGAAGAAGATAAATACAAATTTAAATAAATGGATAAATTGCACATGTGCGCATGAAATTAATAAATCTGATTTTTTAAAATAGAAGAAATAATAATATGAGAGAATATGTAAGATACCATATCTATTATATTATCATAATAAAGAAATAATGCAGAGAATAATACTGATATAGAAACAAAATACAGAAATATTGCAGATATAACAACATAACAACAAATTATATGGAACCACAACACCAAAACTATACCTTTATAGATAGGAAACAATGTTCACTTTCTTCTTTGAGGGGGAAACCTCGAGAAAAGAATAGCTCTATTACAATAATTTTCCCAGACAAAACATTTCATACCCTCTTCTCTTATTTATACTAAATCTATCTATCCAAAAGAACAATCTAGAGAGGATCCTTCTAGAAGAGGAAGCTTCTATTAGGTCTTCTTACAATTGAATTATTCCTCCTTATTGATAGGCCTTATTAATATTTACATTTATTACATGGAAATAAATTTTTATACCCACATGAGGGGTTCGGTAGGTTAGGTCCCTAACATTCCCTCCCCCTTAAAATCATCCTTTTCCTCAAGGTGTGAGATGAGAAAATTGTTGTAAAATGGTAGTTGGATCCTAGCTAGAATCTGCGGGAGTTGTATCTTTCCACTGGACTAACTCTTCCTTGATGGTGCACTGACGAAGACAATATTCATGCTAGTCCAAAAATGCTTATGGTTGCAACCAGATGGATCCTTCTTCATCCAGCTCAGGAAGGCTAGTTTGAGTTTGGAACTTAGTTCCAATCACCTTCTTTAAGAAGGAGACATGAAAAATAGGATGGAGCTTAGAAGAACTAGGAAAATCTAACCGATAGGCCACCTATCCCATGTGCATGAGAAATGTATAAGGACCACAAGATGTACAAGGTTACAGTTGAATAAATCTATTGTCTCCTTCAAAAAATTGACTTTATGAACGACCTTGATCAACTTGTTTCTTCATGCGATTCTGAGCCATTACCAAATTCTCTTTGAGTGTACAGAGAATAGCTTCCTGAAGTGTAAGTGTTTGGTCAACCACCTGAACCTTCGAGACGCCTGGCATGTAGGAGAGAATCGGAGGTGGATTTTTTCCATATACTTCTTCAAAAGGAGTCATATGAGTAGTTGTATGGTAAGAAGAGGTGTACCACCATTCAACTAATGCTAACCATTAACCCCATTGATTTTTTCCTTCAGAGGAAAAACACCTCAAATAAGTCTCCAAACACTTGTTGACAACTTCATTTTGACCATCAATATGGGGATGATAGGTGGTGATGAGATGCAATTGGGTGCCATGCAGCCTGAATAGTTCTTCCCAAAAATTGTTGGTGAAAATGGGGTCATGATTAGAAACAATAGAATGAGGCATGCCATGAATCTTGAAGATATGATCCATGAAATATTGAGCCACAGTGGATGTAGTAAATGGATTTTGAGGAGCACATAAATGAGCATATTTGGCAATACGATCAAATACCACCATGATGAATAACTTATTTCCTATTCTAGGTAATCCCACAATGAAAACCATAGATATGTGCCTCCAAATAGTGGGTGGAATCAGAAGTTGTTGGAGTGTGCCAGGGGCTTTGATGGTTTCTCACTTGTTACGTTGGAAAACATCACATTCTGCAACAAAAGTGTAAATGTCCTTTTTCATACCATCCCAGAAAAAATAATGTTTGACCCTGTCATAGTTTTTGGTAAACCCTGAGTGCCTAGCTGTGGGAGTAGCATGAAGCTCAAAAAGCACCATGGATTTAATTTGTGACCATTTACTTAAATACAAATGACCTTTGTATTTAATCTCATCATTGCGCCAAGAATAATCTGGGGAAACTCCATAATTGGCTTTCAATTGTTGGATTAGATGTTGAATTTTAGGATCTTGTAGCCATTCTTGGTGAACAACGTGGAGCCAATTTGGTACAATGAAGGATAGCGATAACAAGGACCCTTCATATTCATATTTTCAAGAAAGAGAGTCAACAACCACATTTTCTTTATCTTTCTTGTAAATGATCTCATAATCATATCCAAATAGTTTAGTTACCCATTTTTGTTGCTCTCGAGAGGAAGTTCATTGCTCAAAAATATAATTGAGGCTTTGATGATCTATCTTATTTTGTAAGCATTTCCGCAAGAGATAAGCACGTTAGAGATCAATTCCATGCAAAATAACTAACATTTCCTTTTCATAGATTGATTGGGCCAAATGGAACTCTAACAATTGTTTGTTGGTAAAGGACAAAGGTATGCCCTCTTGCATAAGGACTACTCCAATTCCTCTCCTGGAGGAATCACATTCCAAGGAAAAGGTCTTTGTGAAACTAGGAAGGGCCAAGACCGAAGTAATGCACATAGTCTCCTTCAATGCTTTAAAGGACATATCAGTTGCAAGATTCAGAGTGAAATAATTTTTTTTTATGTAGAGCAGTGAGAGGTGCCATAATATTTCCATAATTATGAAAAAACTTGCTATAATATTCTGTTAAACCCAAAAAACCACACAATCTTTTGATAGTCTTGGGACAAGGCCAATCCTTCATTGCTTCAATCTTCTTAGGATCTACCCGGACACCAGCCTTGCCAACAATATCACCCATGTACTTGACTTCTGAGGCACCAAAGGAACATTTATAGTGTTTGAGGAAAAGTTAATGCTGAGAGAGTAGATGAGAAACTTGATCCACATGGGAAAGATGGGATTCCCAAGTTTTACTATAGATGAGAATATCATCAAAGAAAACTAAGATAGAATGATGGAGAAAAGGATGGAAGACATGATTCATGAGGCTTTTGAAGGTGGAGGGGGAATTACACAAGCCAAAGGGAATCACCAAGAACTTGTAGTGACCCTCATGAGTTCGAAAGGGAGTATTGGGGATGTCAGTGTCTTGCATACGTATCTGGTGGTAGCTAGAATGCAGATCAAGTTTAGTGACATATTAACCACCACTCAAATCCTACAAGAGATCATCAATGACAGGAATGAGAAAATTGTCCTTGATGGTGAGTTTATTGAGGGAATTAAAGTTGGGACACATGCGCTAGGTACCTTCTTTCTTAAGTACCATGATTATAGGAGAAGAATAAGGGCTAGTACTAGGGCAGATAACACCCACTTGTAGAAATTCTTGCACCATTTTCTCAATTTCATTATTTTGGGAAAATGGATGATGATAAGGGAAAACATTGGGAGGAACAACTGATAGGAAAAAGGGGTATGGAATGATCATGAACACGATGAGAAGGAAAAATTCTCTGAGGAGTGGAAAAAAAAAAACATGTTTGGAGAGAATAGCTTGGAGGTTAGGATGGACATAGGGTCTCTGAACAGGGTGAATAGAATGGAGTTGACCAATAATACCGTAGTGACATTTCTTGAGGATATTTCTCATGTGATGGGAACTAATGATCTCAGGAGAACCAACTGTGAGACCTTGGAAGTGATACCTTTTTCCCTCATGTTGGAATTACATGGTTAATTCCTTAAAATCCATAAGAATGGGACCCAAAGTGCATAACCATTCAACACCTAGCACAATGTCACAACCTCACATTTCAATGGAAAAAATATGATATTTCAGGTGATAATGTCCAATTTGAAGATGTACATTTTCACAATGCCCACCACATTTGATGGACCCACCATTGGCTATCATGATTTGAAAATTATTGACAGCATGAATATAAAAATTGGTTTGGTGGGAAATGCGACGATTAATAAAATTGTGGGTGCTACAATTGTAAACAAGGATGATGACCTTCCTATTCTTAATATAGCCAATGAGGGCATGAAAGGAAATAAGTGGTTCAACTTCTAGTAGGTCAGCGGGATCCTAGGTAGAATTAGGAAGGGAGGGATATTCAACAAGTGGAAATGTCACATATTTGCTGGGAACATCTTCAGAAATGGCAATAAAAATTTTTTGTTCCTTACATTTGTGCCCCAGAAACTATTTTTCAGCACAATTATAGCAAAGACCCTTTAGTTGGTATTCATCCATTTCATCCCTAGTTAATTTCTGGACCTTTAGGGGAGTGACATGAGGGTTAGGATTAGTCGGTTCAACAACTAGTTGACAACAGACGTGAGGGTGTGAAATTGGTTCACGAAGTTGGCTTCCATGGTGTCAAACTTTTTCTTGAGTTGGGACTCGAATTTTACAAGGAGGGAATGGGTAGAGGCAATATCATATGTCACGACATTGATGGAAGCTTGCATGTCTTGGTTGTGAGTGGTGTCCATTTGGAGATGGTAAGTGAGGCTAAGAAAAAATGGGTGGGTGGGACCACAAAAAATGCCTTATAATTGATAGGTACCATGACGATCAGGGCGAGAAGGGGAATATAATGGAATAGGTGGAAAATTAGGGAAGCTGAGAAGGCTTTGGATCCACTGAAGAAAAAAAAAAACACATTAAAAATGAAAGGTATGACTGTGATCATGTAGAAAAGAGGAATCCAATGGGATAGGTCCCAAATAAGTGTGTCAGTGGGACCACTATACTCTTTATACTCTAGCTTGAATAATATTGCAGTGATGAAATACCCAAATTCTTAACAGGAAGAAATGTGTAGTAATTTTGCAACCATAATGAAAAATGTTGGACACAACGATCACATTGAGAGGGGGGGGGTGAATCAGTGTGAGGGTTATTTTTACACTTCTCACAAAAATTTAGTTAGAAATCACCATTCACAACATCATTACTTATTAATTTAATTCATACTTAGTTTCTTGCATGTAAACATATCTAAATTACATACATTAACAATAAATATATATGCACCATCACAACAAAGAACACAAGGAACACCATATATATGTATAAGTTTCTTTTGTACTACAGATTACAATCCTTGGGGTTTTATCAACACCAACTAAAATAGAGAACCAAATCTAAGAGAGAAGAAACTCTCAATGTAAGACCTAGCCTGCGTATCTCAGCACCAATCGAGATGTGAGGAATCCAACTCTCAAGTACAATACCCATCCCATAAGAAAACAAATATGTCAAATTGTACCAACAGTCTATACCAATACAATTGCATCAACTATGCACAACTTATCACAACAACCTGTCACCTCAACTTGTCTCATCAATATTATCATCCAAATATGATCTGTAACTTTATAACATACCTGGTGTATGTGATCATATACTTGCAAATCTTCCTTAACTTCAACAACATGAAACTATCATTTTCATCAAACTTTACTTTAGTCTCACATGACTAATTTTGGATTAGTCAAGAACCCTAACTTGAAACAATCATAACTCTGTACATGTAATGAATAAAATTTTGAAAATGTTACACAATTTTCTTCAGTGTCTTTTCTACAATTCCTCCAGGTTTCACTGCTTGGAACCTCCCAAAAAATAATTTATACAAAAAATGGCATACCTTGTTGAATTCTGGATTATTGTAGAGAGTGAATTTGTAGAGCATGCCCCGCATGGAATATTTTCTGCATAGATATGAAAATGGTACACAACATACTACAGGCTTTAATATAACCAATACATTTGGTCTTACTAAATTTGTATGTGTTATGAATACGTTATGATGTTTTTACTCGAAATATATGTTTTAGACTAGTTTCAGGACTAGCCACAAACCATATTTTCCACAGACTGTAACTCCGAAAATGAAACAACCAACAAGATGAAATTTTTATCATAGTTACTTGGATATGTTTTATCAACATCCTCCATATTTCATTGTTTGAATCATTCTAGAAAACAAATTATTTTGAAAATGGTGAGATGACCTATAAATAACATACCTTAGAAAGCATCATAATTTTTTTTATCCGCCCTTGAATTATTCAGTCCCAAGTACGAGGCTCATTTTATGGAGCTTCTTCGATACGCTCTGCACATGAATTCCGAGAAACTTAAGGTCAACAAGTTTGTGTTTGGACTTAATCTCAACATTCGTGCAAAGGTTAGGATTTTGATGCCTCAAACCTTGCATGATGTTGTTCATAAGGCCCTCATAGCAGAGGAGGAGCTTATTAGTGGGGGTCATAGAAGGACTCCAGTGAGGCCAGCATAAGAGGTCTTATCTGGTGTGCAACAGCAACAGACACTAGCTAGACATTTTCCAGGATATCATGGCTTCCAAAGAGGATACACTTTCACTACACCTCGACGACCAATGCCTCAACAATAGACTCCTTACTGAGGAACACAACACCAACAACAACATCGACCGCAACAACATCAGTTTAGGCATGTTCAATAGAACTAACTATGGTTCTAGGCTGGTGGGCCGTCAGCTTCTACTTCGGGTACCAGGAGTACTGGACCGAAAAAAGGTTGCTGGACATGTGGGGAGCCACATTACCAACATGACTTCATGACTTCCGAGTGGAGAGGAACAGAGCATATAGATTAGTTGGACCCACTACCGTGGGAGATTTGAGCAAGGCCCATTGGATTCATGTAGTGTTGAATAACCACGAGGAAGAGCACTATTTGATTGTTCTCGAGACATTAGGTACCTTTGCTAACCAGACCCTTAGTATATTGATAGATCCAGGTGCTACAGAGAGTTTCATTTCTGGAGCAATGCTAAAAAGAATGAAGGTAAAGGCAGTCGAATAGGATGAGTTTACCTTTGTAGAAAAGACTTCAGGAGCCAAACAAAAGGTTGGTGGGAGGGTTATGGGATGTAGCCTTAACCTATGAGAGTTTGTCACTAGGGCCAACCTGTACGTCACAATCTTACGATATTATGATGTCATGATCGGTATGGATTGGTTGTAATCGCATGAGGTGATACTCAACTGTAAGATGAAATGGTTGAGGTGGTCAATGATGAGGGAAATAGACACGTGATTTTAGGTTGGAACCATGGAGTTTCCCTGGGGTTCATCTCTTCCTTCCATCTATGGAAGAGGATGCGAAAGGGATGTAATATTTATGCGATCCATACATTAAATGAGAAGGTAGTAGTGAAATTTATAGAACACCTTTCTATGGTGAGAGAGTTTGCGGATGTCTTCCTCGAGGAGTTACCTGGGATTCCACTGGAGAGGAAGTTGGAATTTACCATAGACCTAAAATCCAGGACTGAAACGATAGCAAAAACGCCTTATCAAATGTCGACCCCATAGTTATAGGAGTTGAAAACACAACTGAAGGATTTGTTGGATATAGGACTTATACATCCGAGTGTGTCACTGTAGGGTGCGCCTGTTATTTTCATACGAAATAAGGATGGGTCGTGGAGACTCTACATTGACTACTGTCAATTGAACAAGGCAATGATCAATAATCAATATATGTTTCCAAGGATTGATGATTTATTTGATCAGATGAAGGGTGCGACAGTGTTTTAAAATATCAACTTCATATCAGGGTATCACCAATTAGGGATAAAGGAGGACAACATCCCTAAGACCACATTTAAGATGAGGTTTGGACTAATGAATGCCCCAAGCATATTTATGAGTTTTATGAATGGAGTGTTCCACAAATACTTGGATAGGTTCGTCCAATTTTTCATTGATGTTATTTTGATTTACTCTTGGATGATGGAGGAGCATGACAATCACTTGCACTTGGTGCTACAATGTCTACAAGAGAACAAATTATTTGGGAAGCTCTCGAAATGATCATTTTATCAATCGAAGATTCACTACTCAGGGCATGCCATCTCCGATGAAGGTATTGTTGTGGATCCAACAAAGGTCGAGGCTATTATGGAATGGCCTACACCGACGAATGTACAAGAAGTTTGTAACTTCATGGTTTTAGCGAGATACAATCGATGATTCGTCGAGGGTTTTTTGAAGATAGAAAATCCGATTACAGAATTGTAGAATAAGAACAAGAAGTTTGTTTGGACCGATAAATGCATAGAGGCATTTCAGATGCTCAAGGAGTTGTTGACGACAATAACGATACTAAAGGTCCCTGATATGGATGCAGACTTCTTGGTATGCACTGATGCATCCAAGGAGGGCTTAGGCGAAGTCTTGATGCAAGACAGTCGAGTGATCTCTTACATATCGAGAAAGTTGAGAAGGCATGAGGAGAAATATGTGACATAGGATTTGGAGTTTCTATCCATTTCTTATGCCTTGAGAGTTTGGAGACACTACCTGATTGGATGGAAATTGAACTAAAAATGGACCACTACAGACTACAACAAATCTTTATGCAAAGCAACTTGAATGCGCGACAACAACATTAGTCGGAATTGCTTAACGAGTACGATTTCAAGATTAATTACATAAAGGGAACAATGAATAGAGTGGCAGATGCATTGAGTTGGAGACCACACATATTTTTGGTGATGCCTCTTCAGATGAATCTACGTGAAACGATCCTAACTTTATAGCACGACGATTACTGGTAAAAAGAGGTCAAGTATTTTATAGAACAAAACACAATTATGGTACCAATATTTCAGGGATTTGCTATGGAAAATGATGAATTATTGATATTTAAGTGTCGAATTTACATACCACCCAACGATGCATTGAGAAGTTTGATCCTAAACGAGGCTCATAAAGTAGTGTATATGGCTCATCCTGGAGTCACGAAGATGAGGGAAGACCTTAAACCCTTATTCTTTTGGAAAGGAATGAAGGAAGACATAGTAAACTATATGGAAATATGTCTAGAATGTCAGTAGGTAAAGGCTGAACATAGATATCCGACAGGATTACTACAACCACACGCTATTCCAGAATCAAAATCGAAGGTCATTTCGATCGATTTCATTGTTGGATTGCCACTGACGGCAAGGAGAAATGACTCAATTTTTGTGGTAGTCGACACTCTGACAAAGAGTGCTCATTTTATTCCTGTGTGTATGATGTATCAGGCACCCAACATAGCTATAGTTTTCATCAGTGAGATTGTGAGGCTGCATGGCATGCCTAAGAGGATTATATCCAATAGAAGATCACTATTTCCAGGACAATTTTGGACTAGTTTCCAAGAGGCCTTAGGAACCCAACTTAACTTTAGTACCATGTATCACCGAGAGACAGACGGGAAGATCAAATGAACAAACCAAATCTTGGAGGACATGTTGTGTATGTACGTTATGAAACAACATAAGCGTTGGGAAGAATTCTTTATACTAGTATAATTTGCATATAACCACAATTATCAAAGCACCATTAAAATGGTTCCTTTAAAGTTTCTTTACGAGCGACTGTGTCGGACGCATTTGAGTTGGGATCGGATTGAGGATAGAGTCCTAGTGGGACCAGAAGTGATCTAAAAAATGGAAGATCAAATGCAAACAATAAGACAAAGGATCAAGGAAGCGTCTGATGGGCAGAAGAGTTATTCTGATGCGCATCGTGTTGATCATAGTTATGAAGTTGGCGATCGGGTTTTCTTGCGAGTGAAACTGCATACAAGTTCGATCAAGTTTGGAAAGGGTGATAAAATATCTCCTAGGTTCATGGGACCTTTCGATATTATGGAGAGGAAGGGGCCCGTGGCCTATTGACTACCCTTGCCTAATTCTTTGAGGTGTATGCACGATGTTTTTTACGTATGTGTTTTGAGACATCATGTTAGTGATCCTACACATGTTATTGACATGAGTACCTTGCAGGTATTTGATGAGGGTCTGCTCATGGCGGAGCCAATCCACATCATGGACCATCTCCTTCGAAAACTATGGCCTCGAACAATAGAATAGGTCAAGGTCCAGTGGGACAACTATAATCCACACTCGACGACCTGGGACGACGCAGATGATATGCGTCAGCAGTTCCCATTTTTATTTGATAGATAAACTTATAATACTCTGATACACTATATTTTGGTAGTTATAATCTATGAAACTTCGGGACAAAGTTTAAAACAAGAGGGGGTGTATGTAACATCTCTCTCTTGCGTGCACTGAGCGAACTTATTCTTTGAGGACACTTGTGTACAAGTGATATGGGTTATTATACTATTGGTTGTTTTGATTATGATTATGAGATATTGTGGATTTGATGATATGTTGTTTTGTTGTATTTACATAGACAAGTTCTATTGACTGATTTCTCTTGAGTGTACAGGACTCTGGACCTTGAGGATGCCAGGGCATTGATGAAACCCCTTGGACTCTGGATCGAGTCAGGGAGTGGATTGTTAGGGTTTAAATATTGTTGATGTGACATATGTACATATGATTAGATATTATGATGTTGATTTTTTTTGCTGACGTCATTCATTGATGGATGAAGGCTGACGATATCTTTCCGACTAAGCTCACATTTGGAGTAGAGGGGAAACACACGATAACCAAAGACATTGAGGGAGAGGTGTCGCAACAGCCCTGCCAGATCCTACTAGCACACTCGTCGTAGCTCGAATTGTAGGTTAACGATTACCTAGTTCAAGAAGACCCACGATGTCATGAGGGAAGACTGTGACAGTCACTCATGATGATTGTAAGGGACATGCAATAAGGTAGGGTCCTTATTCCTTAGATTCCCTTATTCTCCCACAATATCACATGACAGATTATTGACTCCAAGGGTTTTATGTCTACCAAATTCAGTCAACAGGTGAGTGGCACCCTTTGAGCACGTAGTGCATCTTGCGTCTTGAAGCGGACGTAGTGAAAAGAAAACAGAAAGAGGCAAGTGGCACCCTTGGAGCACCTAGTGTGTGTTGAAGGGCATGTTGTGTTACGTTGGCAAACATCACATTCTGCCACAAAAGTGTAAATGTCCTTTTTCATACCATCCCAGAAAAAATAATGTTTGACCCTATCATAGTTTTTGGTAAACCTTGAGTGGCTAGCTGTGGGAGTAGCATGAAGCTCAAAAAGCACCATGGATTTAATTTATGACCATTTACTTAAATACAAATGACCTTTTTTATTAATCTCATCATTGCGCCAAGATTACTCTGGGGAAACTCCATAACTGGCTTTCAATTGTTGGATTAGATGTTGAATTTTAGGATCTTGTAGCCATTCTTGGAGAACAACGTGGATCCAATTTGGTACAATGAAGGATAGCGATAACAAGGACCCTTCATATTCATATTTTCAAGAAAGAGAGTCAATAACCACATTTTCTTTATCTTTCTTGTAAATGATCTCATAATCATATCCAAATAGTTTAGTTACCCATTTTTGTTGCTCTGGAGAGGAAGGTCGTTGCTCAAAAAAATAATTGAGGCTTTGATGATCTATCTTATTTTGTAAGCATTTCCCCAAGAGATAAGCACATTAGAGATTAATTCCATGCAAAATAATTAACATTTCCTTTTCATAGATTGATTGGCCCAAATGGAACTCTAACAATTGTTTGTTGGTAAAGGACAAAGGTATGCCCTCTTGCATAAGGACTACTCCAATTCCTCTCCTGGAGGAATCACATTCCAAGGCAAAGGTCTTTGTGAAACTAGGAAGGACCAAGACCAAAGTAATGCACATAGTCTCCTTCAATGCTTTAAAGGACATATCAGTTGCAGGATTCCAAGTGAAATAATTTTTTTTTATGTAGAGCAGTGAGAGGTGCCATAATATTTCCATAATTATGAAAAAACTTGCTATAATATCCTGTTAAACCCAAAAAAACACACAATCTTTTGATAGTCTTGGGACAAGGCCAATCCTACATTACTTCAATCTTCTTAGGATCTACTCGGACACCAGCCTTGCCAACAATATGACCCATGTACTCGACTTCTGAGGCACCAAAGGAACATTTATAGTGTTTGAGGAAAAGTTAATGCTGAGACAGTAGATGAAAAACTTGATCCACATGGGAAAGATGGGATTCCCAAGTTTTACTATAGATGAGAATATCATCAAAGAAAACTAAGATAGAATGATGGAGAAAATGATGGAAGACATGATTCATGAGGCTTTTGAAGGTGGAGGGGGAATTACACAGGCCAAAGGGAATGACCAAGAACTTGTAGTGACCCTCATGAGTTTGAAAGGGAGTCTTGGGGATGTCATTGTCTTGCATACATATCTGGTGGTAGCTAGAATGCAGATCAAATTTAGTGACATATTAATAACCACTCAAATCCTACAAGAGATCATCAATGACAGGAATGAGAAAATTGTCCTTGATGGTGAGTTTATTGAGGGAATGAAAGTCGGGACACATGCGCCAAGTACCTTCTTTCTTAAGTACCATGATTATAGGAGAAGAATAAGGGCTGGTACTAGGGCAGATAACACCCACTTGTAGAAATTCTTCCACCATTTTCTCAATTTCATTATTTTGGGAAAATGGATGATGACAAGGGAAAACATTGGGAGGAACAATGCTAGGAAAAATGGGTATGGAATGATCATGAACACGATGAGAAGGAAAAATTATCTGAGGAGTGAAAAAAAAAATCGTGTTTGGAGAGAATAGCTTGGAGGTCAGGATGGACATAGGGTATCTGAACAGGGTGAATAGAATGGAGTTGACCAATAATACCGTAGTGACATTTCTTGAGGAGATTTCTCATGTGATGGGAACTAATGATCTCAGGAGAACCAACTGTGAGACCTTGGAAGTGATACCTTTTTCCCTCATGTTGGAATTACATGGTTAATTCCTTAAAATCCATAAGAATGGGACCCAAAGTGCATAACCATTCAACACCTAGCACGATGTCACAACCTCCCATTTCAATGGAAAAAATATGATATTTCAGGTGATAATGTCCAATTTGAAGATGTACATTTTCACAATGCCCACCACATTTGATGGACCCACCATTGGCTATCATGATTTGAAAATTATTGACAGCATGAATATAGAAATTGG
>ML785615.1:250834-273959 GCA_009831015.1 Picea engelmannii | reverse complement strand
GGGGGGGGTGAATCAGTGTGAGGGTTATTTTTACACTTCTCACAAAAATTTAGTTAGAAATCACCATTCACAACATCATTACTTATTAATTTAATTCATACTTAGTTTCTTGCATGTAAACATATCTAAATTACATACATTAACAATAAAGATCTATGCACCATCACAACAAAGAACACAAGGACCACCAGATCTATGTATAAGTTTCTTTTGTATTACAGACTACAATCCTTGGGGTTTTATCAACACCAACTGAAATAGAGAACCAAATCTAAGAGAGAAGAAAATCTCAATGTAAGACCTAGCCTGTGTATCTCAGCACCAACTGAGATGTAAGGAATCCAACTCTCAAGTACAAGACCCATCCCATAAAAAAAAAAATATGTCAAATTGTACCAACAGTCTATACCAATACAATTGCATCAACTATGCACAACTTGTCACAACAACCTGTCACCTCAACTTGTCTCATCAACATTATCATCCAAATATGATCTGTAACTCTAATATTACCTGGTGTATGTGATCATATACCTACAAATCTTCCTTAACTTCAACAACAAGAAACTATCATTTTCATCAAATTTTACTTTAGTCTCACATGACTAATTTTGGATTAGTCAAGAACCCTAACTTGAAACAATCATAACTCTGTACATGTAATGAATAAAATTTTGAAAATGTTACACAATTTTCTTCAGTGTCTTTTCTACAATTCCTCCAGGTTTCACTGCTTGGAACCTCCCAAAAAATAAGTTATACCAAAAATGGCATACCTTGTTGAATTCTGGATTATTGTAGAGAGTGAACTTGTAGAGCATGCCCCGCATGGGATATTTTCTGTATAGATATGAAAATGGTACACAATATACTACAGGCTGTAATCTAACCAATACATTTGGTCTTACTAAATTTTTATGTGTTATGAATACGTTATGATGTTTTTACCTGAAATACTTGTTTTAGACTAGTTTCAGGACTAGGCACAAACCATATTTTCCACAGACTGTAACTCCGAAAATGCAATGACCAACAAGATGAAAGTTTTATCATAGTTACTTGGATATGTTTTCTCAACATCCTCCATATTGCGTTGTTTGAATCATTCTAGAAAACAAATTATTTTGAAAATGGTGAGATGACCTATAAATAACATACCTTAGAAAGAATCATAATTTTTTTTATCCGCCCTTGAATTATTCAGGCCCGAGTACAAGGCTCATTTTATGGAGCTTCTTCGATATGCTCTGCACATGAATACTGAGAAACTTAAGGTCAACAAGTTTGTGTTTGGACTTAATCTCAACATTCGTGTAAAGGTTAGGATTTTGATGCCTCAAACCTTGCATGATGTTTCTCAGAAGGCCCTCATAGCAGAGGAGGAGATTATTAGTTGGGGTCATAAAAGGAATCCATCGAGGCCAGTAGAAGAGGTCTTATCTAGTGTGCAACAACATCAGAGACTAGCTAGACATTTTCCAGGATATCATGGCTTCCAGAGAGGATACACTTTCACTACACCTCGGCGACCAACGCCTCAACAATAGACTCCTTACCGAGGAACACAACACCAACACCAACATCGACCGCAACAACATCGGTTTAGGCATGTTCAATAGAACTGACTATGGTTCCAGGCTGGTGGGTCGTCAGCTTGTACTTCGGGTACCGGGAGTACTGGACCGAAGAAAGGTTGTTGGACATGTGGGGAGCCACATTACCAACGTGACTTCCTGACTTCCCAGTGAAGAGGAACAAAGCATCTAGATCAGCTGGACCCACTACCGTGGGAGATTTGGGCAAGGCCCATCGGATTCATGTAGTGGTGAATAACTTCCAGGAAGAGCAATTTTCGATTTTTCTCTAGACATTAGGTACCTTCGCTGACCAGACCCTTAGTATATTGATAGATCCAGGTGCTACAGAGAGTTTCATTTCTGGAGCAATGCTAAAAATAATGAAGGTAAAGGCAGTCGAACAAGATGAGTTTACCTTTGTAGAAAAGACTTCAGGAGCCAAACAAAAGGTTGATGGGAGGGTTATGGGATGTAGCCTTAACCTAGGAGATTTTGTCACTAGGGCCAACCTATACGTCACAATCCTAGGATATTATGATGTCATGATCGGTATAGACTAGTTGGAATCGCATGAGGTGATACTCAACTGTAAGATGAAATGGTTGAGCTGGTCAATGATGAGGGAAATAGACACGTGATTGTAGGTTGGAACCATGGAGTTTCCCTGGGGTCCATCTCTTCCTTCCATCTATGGAAGAGCATGAGAAAGGGATGTAATATTTATGCGATCCGTACATTACATGAGAAGGTAGTAGTGAAAGCTCTAGAACACCTTTCGATGGTGAGAGAGTTTGCGGATGTCTTCCCCGAGGAGTTACCTGGGATGCCACTGGAGAGGGAATTGGAATTTACCATAGACCTAAAATCGAAGACTGGAACGATAGAAAGAATGCCTTATCAAATGTCAACCCCATAGTTACAGGAGTTGAAAACACAACTGAAGGATTTGTTGGATATAGGACTTATACATCCGAGTGTGTCACTGTACGGTGTGCCTGTTATTTTCATACGAAATAAGGATGGGTTGTGGAGACTCTACATTGACAACTGTCAATTGAACAAGGCAATGATCAATAATCAATATTTGTTGCCAAGGATTGATGATTTATTTGATCAGATGAAGGGTGCGATAGTGTTTTAAAATATCGACTTCATATGAGGGTATCACCAGTTAGGGATAAAGGAGGATGACATCCCTAAGACTGCATTTAAGACGAGGTTTGGACTAACGAATGCCCCAAGGGTATTTATGAGTTTTATGAATGGAGTGTTCCACGAATACTTGGATAGGTTTGTCCAATTTTTCATTGATGTTATTTTGATTTACTCTCGGATGATGGAGAAGCATGAAAATCACTTGAACTTGGTGCTACAATGTCTACGAGAGAACAAATTATTTGGGAAGCTATCGAAATGATCATTTTATCAATCAAAGATTCACTACTCAGGGCATGTCATATCCAATGAAGGTATTGTTGTAGATCCAACAAAGGTCGAGGCTATTATGGAATGGCCTACATCGACGAATGTCCAAGAAGTGTGTAACTTCATGGTTTTAGTGAGATACAATCGACGATTCGTCGAGGGTTTTTTGAAGATAGCAAATCTGATTACAGAATTGTAGAAGAAGAATAAGAAGTTTGTTTGGAATGCGTAGAGGCATTTCAGATGCTCAAGGAGTTGTTGACGACAACAATGATACTAAAGGTCCCTGATATGGACGTAGACTTCTTGGTATGCACTGATGCATCCAAGGAGGGCTTAGGCGAAGTCTTGATGCAAGACAGTCAAGTGATCGCTTACATCTCGAGAAAGTTTAGAAGGCATGAGGAGAACTATGTGACATAGGATTTGGAGTTTCTATCCATTTCTTATGCCTTGAGAGTTTGGAGACACTACCTGATTGGATGGAAATTGAACTAAAAATGGACCACTACGGACTACAACAAATATTTATGCAAAGCGACTTGAATGCGCGACAACAACATTGGTCGGAATTGCTTAGCGAGTATGATTTCAAGATTAATTACATAAAGGGAACAATGAATAGAGTGGCAGATGCATTGAGTTGGAGACCACACATATTTTTGGTGATGCCTCTTCAGATGAATCTACGTGAAAAGATCCTAACTTTATAGCATGACGATTACTGGTAAAAAGAGGTCAAGTATTTTATCAAACAAAACACAATGATGGTACCAATATTTCAAGGATTTGCTATGGAAAATGATGAATTATTGATATTTAAGGGTCGAATTTATGTACCACCCAACGATGCATTGAGAAGTTTGATCCTAAACGAGGCTCATAAAGTAGTGTATATGGTTCATCCTAGAGTCACGAAGATGAGGGAAGACCTTAAACCCTTATTCTTTTGGAAAGGAATGAAGGCAGACATAGTAAACTACGTGGAAATATATCTAGAATGTCAGTAGGTAAAGGCTGAACATAGGCATCCGACATGATTACTATAGCCACACTCTATTCCAGAATCGAAATCGAAGGTCATTTCGATGGATTTCATTGTTGGATTTCCACTGACGACAAGGAGACATGACTCAATTTTTTTGGTAGTCGACACTCTTACAATGAGTGCTCATTTTATTTCTATGCATACGATGTATCAGGCACCCAACATAGATATATTTTTCATCAGTGATATTGTGAGGCTGCATGGCATGCCTCAGAGGATTATATCCAATAGAAGATCAAAGTTTCCAGGACAATTTTGGACTAGTTTCCAAGAGGCCTTGGGAACCCAACTTAACTTTAGTACCACGTATCACCGGGAGACAGACGGGAAGACCGAATGAACAAACCAAATCTTGGAGGACATGTTGTGTACGTACGTTATGGAACAACATAAGCATTGGGAAGAATTCTTTCCACTAGTATAATTTGCATATAACCACAATTATCAAAGCACCATTAAGATGGTTCCTTTAAAGTTTCTTTACGAGCGACTGTGTCGGACGCCTTTGAGTTGGGATCGGATTGAGGATAGAGTCCTAGTGGGACCAAAAGTGATCTAAAAAATGGAAGATCAAATGCAAACAATAAGACAAAGGATCAAGGAAGCGTATGATGGTCAGAAGAGTTATGTTGATGCGCATCATGTTGATCATAGTTATGAAGTTGGCGATCAGGTTTTCTTGCGGGTGAAACTACATACAAGTTTGATCAAGTTTGAAAAGGGTGCTAAAATCTCTCCTAGGTTCATGGGACCTTTCGAGATTATGGAAAGGAAGGGGCCCGTGGCCTATTGACTACCCTTCCCTAATTCTTTGAGGTGTATGCACGATGTTTTTCATGTATGTGTTTTGAGACATCATGTTAGTGATTCTACACATGTTATTGACATGAGTACCTTGCAGGTATTTGATGAGGGTCCGCTCACGGCGGAGCCATTCTGCATCATGGACCATCTCCTTCAAAAAATATGGCCTTGAACAATAGATTAGGTCAAGGTACAGTGGGACAACTATAATCCACACTCGGCGACCTGGGAGGACGCATATGATATGCGCCAGCAGTTCCCATTTTTATTTGATAGATAAACTTATTATACTCTGATACACTATATTTTGGCACTTATATATTATGAAACTTTGGGACGAAGTTTAAAACAAGAGGGGGTGTATGTAACATCTCTCTCTTGCGCGCACTGAGGGAACTTATTCTTTGAGGACACCTGTGTGCAAGTGATATGGGTTATTATACTATTGGTTGTTTTGATTATGATTATGAGATATTGTGGATTTGATGATATGTTGTTTTGTTGTATTTACGTAGACAGGTTCTATTGACTGATTTCTCCTGAGTGTGCAGGACTCTGGACCTTGAGGATTCCTGGGCATTGATGAAACCCCTTGGACTCTGGATCGAGTCAGGGAGTGGATTGTTAGGGTTTAAATATTGTTGATGTGACATATGTACATATGATTAGATATTATGATGTTGATTTTTTTTGCTGACGTGATTCATTGATGGATGAAGGCTAGCGATATCTTTCCGACTAAGCTCACATTTGGAGTAGAGGGGCAACCCATGATAACCAAAGACATTGAGGGAGAGGTGTCGCAACAGCCCTGCCACATCCTACTAGCACACTCATCGTAGCTCGAATTGTAGGTTAATGATTACCTAGTTCGAGAAGACCCACGATGTCGTGAGGGAAGACTGTGACAGCCACTCATGATGATTGTAAGGGACACGCAATAAGGTAGGGACATTATTCCTTAGATTCCCTTAGTCTCCCACAATATCAAATGACAGATTATTGACTCTAGAGGTTTTATGTCTACCAAATTCAGTCAACAAACGAGTGGCACCCTTTGATTACATAGTGCATCTTGGGTCTTGAAGGGCACGCCATGCAAAGAAAACAGAAAGAGGAAAGTGGCACCCTTGGAGCACCTAGTGTGTTGTGAAGGGCATGTTGTGCAAAGGAGAATGTAGTGTGTTCTGAAGGGAATTTCATGATTTTAACTGATAAGTTAATAAATCTAATGCCTAGAAAACTATGCCTCCTTAGGACCTGGTTGGCCTTAAAATAGATGATGGTATGAGTAAAGTTTAATAACTAAACGTTCCCTTAAAAATTGTCGTCAAACCTAGTGAAATTAAAACCCAGGTCTAAGTAGAACATGTGGATAAGGAAAAACTAAATAAACATGTAACAAGAAGGGGGGTAATAAATTCAAACCTAATTATTAAAGTAAAAAATTTATAATGGAGGATTAAATTTATTAAAAGGATAAATGGTTGTTTTTATCTACACTTGCTAAATTGATTTTGGGTTAAAGAGGAAAAAGGGGGAAACTTAAAATAAAAGGAAACTTAAAGAAAAAGGGAAACTTAAGGGAAAGGCGAAACTTAAAGAAAAAGTTGAATGTCTAACTTAGTAAAGAATATAGCCTTTGGAACTTTATATCTAAAATCAACTAGGAATTAAGTGAGTAAGTCATTTAAGAATTGTAAGGGAATATTGGGACACCGAGGAGCATTTTTCATAATGGTTTTAGGTGGGTGAGCGAAATAGGAATAATTAATTAATTAATAAAAGTCATTTTCTAGTGAAACTAGGGGATCGTACAACATGTGTACGGGGGAGGTTTTTCGAAATTAATTAAATGAAAAAGGAATATAATGAGGGTTTTTGAAAACTAATGACTAAGAGAACTCTATAAAAATGATGGAAGAGGAGGATTGTGGATCAAATCTGGCTTGCATAACATTACACTACTGAAATTTTGTCTTGAATGAACTTTCTCTTGGGGAATTGGGATACCCAGCTCGGGTAATGAGTGGTAGCTTGACCTTGAGAGGTGAGATGGGTGATAGCATTCTCTGGTATTTTGTGTGTGGCCCCTTTTTGGCTCGGGGGGATCAAGGGGAAGAAGAGTATCCCTAGAGTTGGCTGGAAGGTACCGATGAGGTCATATCAGTTGGCAAGCGGGAGCTGGATGGAGCATGCGTGGGACAATGACTTCAGAGCATTGACATTTGGCTACGGTATGCATGCGTATATTTATATTAAATGGTAGTTAAATGATGTTCCTACATCTTTAGTTAAGGTACTTCTACTATGTTAAGGTTTATGTTTTATTCAATGTAACACTATCCAGAGATTTCATTTTATCTTTTAGCGAATTTGTCTTGATGAGCCCAAGATTTCATGATCAGAGAATTCAAATTCATCCCATCCTTATTTTCACTGTATTTTTGATTTGATTTCCCATGGATAACCCAAACTCTGAATGCAATGAATTCTCTGTGTTTTGTTTTTATTGATTTAATACGAAGAAAATTTGTGTTTCTATATCTTTTGTTCCTTTATCCTTTAAGTTATTAGTCTGTACCTGAGCAGTTGGCCAAGAGTTGAATCGATGGTCTTTTACTTCAATGCTAAAGATTTATATTCAAATTCCTTTCTTTCTTGTGCATGGATAATAAGTGAAGGATGAATTCTCCGCCCAACAAATTCCTTGCGTACAACGAAAATACTTCCCTATTGCTCTGTGATTCTGGTTTCTTTATTCAACCAATTTCATTTTGATTTTCACCCAACTATCTATCCCTTACCTTCCTCTACATTTTTGCATAGAATTTTCTTAGTGATTTTGTTTACAACTAAACCAAAAACCTTACCCCTGGTCTTTCCTCAATGAATTTTGACACTTTGCATTTAAAGGAATTGAATCTTGCTGGACATAATTTCATTTTCCTTGTTCCTCTCTTGGTGATATCCCTTCCTTGGAGTTGTAAAAGATTGGTTGTGTCTTTGTTTCCTTGGCAAATTCCTTCCCATAAATTATCTATGCATTTTTTTTTTATGAATAATCTTTGATCTTTGCATTTTTCTTTATGAATAATCTCTGTGTCCTTCCTAGAATTTAACTATGCGATTTCCTTTTAATAGACATCGATATCATATTTAACTCTGCGATTTACTTTTAATAGATATCAATATTTAACTCTGTGAATTTAACTCGGTGATTTCCTTTTAATAGACAATATTATTTAACTTTGTGAATTTAACTCTGTGATTTCCTTTTAATAGACAACGATATCATATTTAACTATGTGATTTCATTTTAATAGACAACGATATTTAACTTCTCAAATTTAACTCTATGGTTTCCTTTTAATAGACAACGTTATCAATGCTAGAAAAGCATTTATTAACAGATAGCGATATATTTGTTGGACAATGTTATCAATACTAGACAACCTTTTATTAATAGATAGCGATGTATTTGTTGGACAGCGTGATCATTACTAGACAATTTTTATTAATAGATAGTGATATATTGTTGGACAACAATATCAATAATAGACAACCATTATTAATAGATAGTGATACAATTGTTAGACAACGGTATCAATGTTAGACAACCACTTATTAATAGATAGCAATAATACAAGTAAAATGTACTCACAACCGATGTATTTGATTAACCCATGTCACTGTTGACGCCTCGTGTTATTGCATCAAATGTTGACTTACGTATGCCTGTTCACAATTGTTCTCTCTTCCAGAATAAATTATGTTCAAAATTATTCTCTCTGCCATAACATATGCTGACTTACATAGGCCTATTAAAAATTATTCGGTTGAAAAGTTTTTGTTTCACATAACATATGAAAAGTAACATGTAAGTAAGCATTCTAACATCATAACTTTTCTTTTTCAAATATTATAGTCCTTGATTCATTAGTCATCGTAAAGGAGTTTTTTTACATGCAATTTATTCTTTGGCATTGAATGTACATTTGTGTATTTGATATGGATATACATAAAAAGTTAACATGTACATTATTTTAATAGTAACTAGCCATAAGTTTGGCACATTCACATGCAATTCACATATAGGAACAAACTTTCATGCATCTCACAATGTATAAACATTTTTTTTCCTTTTTGGTTTTGGTTAAGAATATTTCATTCACAATTGAAGAGGAGTGGAACATTCTAATTTCTTGAAAGCGATAGGGTCCTTATGTGGTTTGTTGTGCATTTATAGAAATGGGTTGAAGGGGTTTGTTTCTTTAATTTAATCCATTGTCATTGACAATCTTTCACTGGTGCAGTCTATCTTATTAATTTTAATTGAAAGGGAATGAAATGTAAAGGATGTGTCATGCATTTACATGATGTTTGATATAATTATTTGAGTAATTAAGTATAAGGATTTAAAAGTTTCAACTTCCCCATGGTTAATGTGCACTCCACAATTAAGCATTAATACACCTCACTTTTATATAGTTTATGTTGTAAAATAAGGAAATCATATACATTCAATTACAATATGTAGGGAAAATCACATTTGGTCCATAAATAAAAAGAATGTATTAATGGATTTACATCATCATTCATGCAAGGATAAGGGTTAAATTTTATCTTTTGCATGTCTTTTATGTGCATTAATAGTTACCCTGCACCTCGTTTAGCTCGATTGTTGTGACAAGTGCGTATGATAACCTCTCCTTGGGACATGCTCTTCTGATGATGATGAGTTGATAATCAAATTGATGTTTTGTAAATCGCACTATAGCGCTTGAATGTGATTTTGTTCCTCACTCTCTGTGAAGGTTCAAGTTACCCGTGTGCGGTTGATCTTGATGTTTTCCCTTAGCTTAGTCATTTTATTTGTCTAATTGATTTTTGCATGTTGCACCCAGTCGCATGATGTGATAGTATGCTAGGTCATTATGTTGTCTATTGCCTGACTTGTTGCATGGTGTTCGGCGTTGAGTTGTGTTGATTGATTGTGTTGTCACTATTAGTTTCCTACCCCCCCAAAAAATAAAAAAATTATCACTTGTTATGCGTCGCATGTTGTCGTAACGAAGAGGGGGTGTTACATCCAACTTCACATGGCCATAACTCTCTAACTGTGAGTATTTATGTGACGTTCCACATATCACCAGAAACAACATGAAATATACTATCGATATGGAATAGTTTCTCCTGCAAATTCACTTATATTCATTACATTATTCCTTAATCATACTTGGGTTCCCTAACCACACTACTTAGATACCTCACCATTTGGACTTCACAAAGATTCTTCCCATGAGGGCTTTCACCATAAGGGAACCACTTTGAGAACTTTATCCAAGAGTGTCTTTCTGTGAGGGATCTCACCATAAGGGGACCACTTTGGAGTTTATCCATTTGGTTTTTACTATCAGCCATGACAAGACAATAATGACCAACCTTTACATCATCTCGTCTATACATCAATCCATGAAAATAAATCACTATGACACCACTTGACATATTTGACATCAATTACATCTATGACAACATAGGACATCAATCAATACATCAATGATACTATGACAAGACATCAACTATTTGACATCAATCATTTGACATCAATGAAAACATAATGCAACACCGAAGGCACAATTGTGCGACAATAGATCTTTTTTGTTCTATTTTTGTTTTTGTCCCAAGGGTTAGGGTATTTAGGTTTTCTACAGAAAAGGGTTTTCTCTGTGATATATCTCTTTGATATATGTGCAATTTCCAACAATAGTACTCAGCCCAATCTCTCAAGGAGCCAAATAAGGAGACTAGATTGTTCCCTTAGTCGTACTACCCGACTACCTAGGTATTAGAGAGTATCTTCCCGAGTTTTGTTCTCAGTGGAACTATAGTAGTCAGGAGACCGATCGATTTATCTATGAAGGTCTTCAAGAGATCTAGGTCGATCTGTATCCAGGTGTTGTTTGATGCACTACCACTCGAAGGGGTACCAACATGGGTTACAAGGGTGGCCAAGAGATATTCACTTGAGTACCTCTTATATTTCCTGCGTGTATTACTCCTCAACCGTAGGTTTATGAGCATAGCAAAAAATCTCTATACCTTTAAGACATCGACATATGTCTCTATCCTGAAAAAAATTAACGCACAATTTTTTGTCGAGGAAAGTACTCTGATACCACTTCTAAGGTATCATATCTATTATATTATCATAATAGAGAAACAATGCAAAGAATAATACCAACATAGCAACAAAATACGAAAATATTGCAGATATAACAAGGGAACAAAAATTTCTATGAAACCACAACACCAGAATTATACCTTTATTGATAGGAAACAATGTTCACTTACCTCTTCGAGGGGGGAACCTCCAACAGTGCAGAGCTCTATTACAATAATTTTCTAAGACAAAACTTCTCATACCCTCTACTCTTATTTATACTAAATCTATCTATCCAAAAGAACAATCTAGAAGAATATCCTTCTAGAAGCAAAAGCTTCTATTAGGTATTCTTACAATTGACTTATTCCTCCTTATTGCTAGGCCTTATTAATATTGACCTTTATTACATGGAAATATATTATTCTATCCACTTGAGGTGTTAGGTAGGCTAGGTCCCTAATAGAATAGGTGTACACATAGAATGGTATCTACAATCAATCTACCACTGGTCTAACTAGAAGAAGACTCATAATCCAACTCTAACTAAGGTCTAGTTAGGGGACACCCATTAAATGAGAATTTGGGGAACAAAGTGACAACTAAGAGAGAAAATAGGAACACTTTGGGGAATGTGATGGAATTTGATTTTTTAAATAAAATAAAAATTGGTAATTACTTGTGCAACTTGGGGAGAGTGTGACAAGTATGTGGATGAATAATACAAATTAATTTAATTAAAAATATAATTAATTGTGCATGAGGACATGAGTCATTGGGAATTTTTCTATAAAACAAATGATGTAGAAGGGAAATAGATCTGAATGATTCTTGGTAATGTTACGCTACCAAAATTTTGTGGACTGTGTTTCACTTGTGAGAGTTTGGATACCAAGTGTAACATCCCGCTCTTGCATGCACATGATTTGACTTATTCTTTGAAGACACTTTTGTGCAAGTGATTCAGTTTAATTTATGGTTGTCTATTTCACTTATGGATTTTGATGATGATATGGTTGGATTATGATGTTATGTATTTGGTATCTATGAATAGACAGGTGATATTGACTGGTTTCTCTTGAGTGTGCAAGACACTCGACATATTGAGGATGTTGATGGAATCAATGGGCCTCAATTGACTCCGGATCAATTTAGGGAGTGGACAATTTATGTTTAGGGTATTTCTATTTATATTATGATTGGGTACATTATGATTTTTTTTATGGATCATTGATAGTGTTTCGTTGATGGATGCAGGATGACTATTGCTTGTTAATCAGACTCACATAAGGAGTAAAAGGGGCATGAAAAAAAACCATGTATTGAGGGAGAGGTGTGGCAACATCCCTGCCACAACCTACTAGCACTCTTGTAGTGGCTCGAATTGTAGGTTAACGATTACCTAGTTTGATAAATCCACGATACCATGAGGGAAGACTGAGACAATCTCTCACAAAGATTCTAAGGGGAACGCAATAAGGTAGGTCCTTATTCCTTAGAGGCCCTTACTATCTCACAAGGTTTTGTGATGGAGTATTGACTCCAAGGGTTGGACCACTACCAAAATCAGTGAAAAACGAGTGGCACCCTTAGAGCACGTAGTGCATCTTGAAGGGCACATTGTATAAACAAAACTTGAATAAAGGAAAGTGGCACCCTTGGAGCACACAATGCATCTTGAAGGCCACGTCACAATTTTAATTAAGGTGGGTCAATGAACCTAGGTGCCTAGAAAACAATATCTGTTTTGACATGGTCAGCCCTAAAATAAATGTTAAATGAGTAAATTTTTATTAATTATAAAATTCCTTTAAAAATTCTAAGCCTAGTTGAAATTTAAGCCTAGGTCTAATTAGGGTAAGAAGACTAAAAACTAAATAATCAATTAATAAAAGGGGGATGAAGAAAAAGAAAGTTAAGAATTTAAAATATAAATATTTTATCTAAGGATTTAAGTATTGATTATGTGCAAGACATGCTAAATTGGAACTTAGACAATAAAGGAAATGAATTTAAAAAGAAATGTGGAAACATAGAAAAGAATCTAGTCTAGTCTAACTAAAGAACTTTCCTAATTAAATCACAAGTAAGTTTTAGAAATGCATCTGTCATTAAAAGGAAATAGAGGGAATAAAGGGGCAACAAGGAGCACTTTTAGGATGGGTCAAAAAAATTGACATTTAATTATATTGAATAAATGAATTTTGGGTGCAACTAAAGGATCGGGTGACAAGTGTACGGGGGAAATATTTTCTAATTAAAGTTTAATAAAATGAATTAAACATGCAAATGGAAAGTGGTCACTAAGGATAACTCTATAAAAGAAATGTTGGAGAAGATGAATGGATCACGACTAGTATGTGTAAGGTTATACTACCAAAATTTCTTTAACTGATTTTATTTGTGAGAGTTGGGATACCCAGCTCGAGAGAGAGAGTGATAACTCGACCTTGTGAGGGGAGTTTGGAGCTAGAGTTTTTGGTTGTGTTGGTGCATGCCCCCTTTGTGGCTTGGGGGGCAAGGGGGAAGAAGAGTACCCCTAGCGTTGGTTGGGCGGTACCGGTGAAGTCACTATGATTATAAAACGGGAGGACAAAGGGATCACCAGTTGAAGAAGAAAATCTCCAAGCACAGCTTCGTCGGTGACAATATGCTCCTTAAGTTAACTTGAAATTGTTCAATCATATATTTATGTTTATTTGATTGTTGCGGTTGTAATAAAAGTTCTGATATCAATTGTTTTCTCATTGAGTTTAAAATTTAATAGAAGGCTCATGTTGTATTGTTATTTTATTTTTCGGTGATTGAATCAAAACTCTGTATCGAATTTTCTAAGTCCCTGGATGACTGGTTGTAATAGGAGTAGTTCCTTTACGGGACAAAATTTCATTCTCAATATCAACTTCAAAATTGAATATATAAACTTAGCATCCTCCATCTACAGTTTCACTAGAATTTACTTGGTTGGTTGTTAATAATCAAGACCCGCAAACCTTAAGTGCAAGCTACAGTTTCCACCACAAATTTCGGACTCCTCCGGGAAGTTTTAGAATTTGAACTCTGTAGTCGCCTCAAGTTTTCATTTGTAACCCGAAACCTTCAAATGATGGTGTTCTCTGGGCCATCGTTAAGATGCCTCGTCGATAGATGGCAGACTGCAAGAGTTTCTCAAGGGAAATTGACCTCTCGGTCGCTGCGCTCGGAAGATTTCGTTACCCTCTTGTACTTCTTGGTTAATGGTTTACTTTATGTGTCAGATTGTTGATCATTGTGAACTCGCCTTAGGGTCTCGCCAGGTGTATATCCTCTGGGTCTAAGATTAGACAACGATCCTTGTAGACCCTTAAACTTGCAACTTCCCATCTTTAGTCCCCGACCCTGTTTAACAATCCACAGGGCGCTATCTGGTCTAGTTTTCATCCATCCTCCTCATGGTTGGGAGCTTGGACTTGGTGCTTGAATGTTTCCTCAGTGTTGTGCCTAAATGGGAGAGTAGAGTGATATGAAGAAATATTCAATTGCTTACAAAATCAATACAATGGACTCTATTATATAGAGTGTACAGGTTGTTATCAGATCTAACTTATTCTAAAGATAACTGGGGAGGTTGAGAGAATATCTCAACCACACACCAAACAAGGATCTCACCAATTCAACTCTCTAACAACATATTAATAATAGGATCACACAACTCATGTAGAGATTAACTCTACCTCTCAATACATTACCAAGTATAATAGATAAGTAGGAATTATATATTCCAACACTCTCCCTTAATGACTACTTATCTAAATATCTATGTGGTCATATCTTTGTGTGCTTCCTCTTGTACCTGCATCTGATTATTGACGTCCATATAAAGAGAAATCCATCTACCAAAATACATGGGTCATCAGCTACTGTAACTGCCAGTTCTATAGGAATCCTTTTCAGCTACATGGTTCATTCAACCATTCTTCCTCATAGCCCCCCCTTCATCACATCATCATCAACCTAGGTTTTATTTTGGCTTACCCATAACCGTGCTCTGGGTTTTCTCAGATTACCCTCAACCATGCATCAAGTTTTCTCGGATTACCTGTAACCATGCTCTGGGTTTTCTCGGATTACCCTCAACCATGCATCAGGTTTTCTCGGATTACCTGTAACCATGCTCTAGGTTTTCTCGGATTACCCTCAACCATGCATCAGGTTTTCTCAGATTACCTGTAACCATGCTTTACATAGTGGTTTCTAGATTACCACAAAATTTTCACATTACGGGGTATACAATGGCTCAGGTACATAAAATTTTCTAGGACCACTACATCAAAATATCATAGTCTTGCTTTCAATTACATGTCTCACAAATAACATAACTATGCACACCTTCAAACCAAAAAATATCAATAACAATACTTGTAAAATCATAACTCAGTCACACTTCTCACAATCAACTCTCTGTGAGTCCGACGGAATGGGCACGTACACCTCACTTAATTTCGCTATAACACCTCCATGTAATGGCGCGAACAACAATAAACTCCAACAATAGCAGCCTCTCGCTTTACAACTCCTTTACTCAGCAATTGCAGCTCCTCTCCAAAACTCAAAAAATGAGTCATTTAGCCTGACTCATCCAACAACACTACCTCTCAGGCTCAACATAGCCATTTTCTCTGCTTGGATTGAAACTCTCCTTTTGCATGTTCATCTTTCGCTGCCTGAATTTCGGCTGGGTTAGCGCCTGCTTTTTCCCAAACCTTTTCAAGGAACCATGGATGATCTACAAAAACGCAATCTACTCCCCTCTTGTAAATCCCTGGCATCTTTGGCAAGATCTGCATAAATAACATCTTCTTGGAAAGGTTTATCACCCATTCGATTTTCCTCTGCCTTGAATCTTCTGAATGAATTTTCAGTTTCACCAACTTGTTCCGACCTAAAACTCAGAAATAAATCGTTAGCCATCTCTTCAGCAGCATGAATAAAGCTATCCAGACGTCCAAACAAGTTTTGTTGAAAGTTGTCAAAGTCCCCGCGAAGAACTGGAACCAGTGGGACATAAGGTTCCAATTCGGCAAGCTCCCGCCTTCCATCTAGAGGGTTTGAAATTAAGGCAGAGTCTCTTGAAACATCATTTTCTGTGTATTCAGTTTTGGATTCAACCAATTCCATGGGCCTGCCAACACAGTCCCTCAAGCGCTGCTCCCTCTTCTCGCATTTCTGAACGAATTTGCCAGGCTCAACCTTCTCTGTTCTACAGTTATAACTGACAACCCTTTTGCACATGATAAATCCATACAAATGGAAACTTGGTTCTCCTCCGCTGGCAATCACAACTCCCGCCACAACAGGCACAAGCATTGCATAAGTTATCCACGCCTCTCGTTTAAGGGTCACCAGGTAGGCAAAGAGCGCAGTAAAGAACGGCGTGGTAGCTCCCCCACCTGGTTTCTCCTCAATCCACGCAAAAACTCAGATCGTGCGCAAGCAGCCGAATGGTCACAACCATTGTTACACAGAGAGGGTTTTCACACGCAGTCCATACTCCTGACACGCTCTTCTACGGCTCCTCCACACGTAGGATCTGGCGGAAATAATCACTTCTTATCACATGACAACACTGCTCATCAACAGATCTCTGAAAAAACAAATATACTACTCCAATCCACTAAACAATCAATATACTCTCATCGATCCTTGCAGTGATCGATGCTTGAACAAATTCTCCTTACTTCAGATGCAAGATTTATAGGTCAAACGCATTCCTCTACTCTCCGCATGTGCCTAGGCACTCCCATGAGGGAGTCACACCCAGCCCTAACGCTCTGATACCATGATAAAATGGGAGTAGAGTGATATGAAGAAATATTCAATTGCTTACAAAATCAATACAATGGACTCTATTATATAGAATGTACAGGTTGTTATCAGATCTAACTTATTCTAAAAATAACTGGGGAGGTTGAGAGAATATCTCAACCACACACCAAACTAGGATCTCACCAATCCAACTCTCTACCAACCTCTTAATAGTAGGATCACACAACTCATGTAGAGATTAACTCTACCTCTCAATACATTAGCAAGTATAATAGAGAAGTAGGAATTATATATTCCAACAAGTGCCTTGATCGAAGCTTGTGGTGAGGCGTTCAGACACGAAGTACAAGCCATGGGCTTGGAGCTTGGAGCTCGAGTCCACTAGTTTTAAAACGGAACATACAGTCCGCGCATGGTGAAATAAGTGTTTACAGACTTCCAGATGCGCAGATTGGGTTGATAAAATTCCTCATAAAATACGTGGAGAATTTTTACCAGCAATGCGACCCGGACAAGAGAACTTGTTCCTCTACGTATTGTCTGCATCGTTTTACTCGAGATCCCTTCTTCTTGCGATCTAAGGGAGCCTCCTGCATTTTTTTCCCATCGCCCTTTATGAAAAACAAGTTGCGTTTTTTTACTGCCAGGAGAGTGATTGCTACTCTATCACCCTCCGTAGTCAAGAGCGCTAAACTCATGCCTAAATTACCATAGACCTCCGAACGCTCTGTGGCAAACCAAACTGTAACAGTCGTGCTGGAGATTGATATTTCACCAAATAGTGCATGCAGATTAGGTGATGATGGAGTTATCGACATGGGGTGATTATTCTATTTTTGCGTAGGAAGTGGCTTTCACATTTACTTAACCTCCTCAGGAACCGTTGGTAGTTAGGTGGATGTCAGTTGTTGTTCCTATAGGATTACACATCCTCAATCTCTAGGGCGTATCTAGTTTAGAATGGAAACTTCTTTCGCAGGGATCGAATCCAGCCTGAGGTGCCTTGGGATGAGGAATATTCACCTGAAAACTCTTATACACGGTGGTATCAGCCTCCTCCTCATATTCCTTAACCAACGGTTCGTTTTTCCCTTCCCTTAGTTATCATCTGATTCTTCACGAGCTGTACTCCTGAAATCCGATTGATATTAAATAGTTTCCTTATTTTTCGTAATGATAATTGGACGGAAAGGCGCAGTTATCTTTGTTACCCTCCTCAAATTAATTCAGTGAATTTTCTCTCCTCATCACGTTTTCAGACTAACATTAATTCCTTCTGTATTATAAATCATTAATCCAACTTTAATTCTGAAATTTATGGCAGATTCACGGGATTAAATCCTTAACGTGAGAACTCTCATGAACCCGAATAATAATGAGTAGGATCAACAAGATGACTAACCCATAGTGCAATCCTACATAAATATTATCTATCAATTATAGGTATGCATATCTTTCGTATAAGTATTTGGTGAAGGTATATAGATCTAATTGGTAACTAAAGTTTGAATTTAAATGCTCATCGATAACCTTGGTAACAATTAATGAGTCCTATCTAAGGTTCGAAGAGATGACACTACTTCTAAAATAGAAAAAGGGTTTAAGTATATTAATTACGATTGAAGTTAGTAAGTCAAAGTAATCTAGTCGTATATTTCCCTTGCCTAGAATTAATATTACAACCTAGGTAGCCTTACTCTAATTGTAGATAGACCGGTAAAGCTACGGTTCCAATGTTAAAGGAATTTGATCTATAGGCTGTGTTTGTCCTGGTTGTATGAAGATTTTTTTAGGGGTCATAAATTTAACCTTAGATATTTATAATTCAATTGAAGTTTATGGATCTACCTTCTGAGTAATACTTAGGTGATGTCATCCTTGGTGAAATTACAATGATAATGTCATTAAAGTTAGTGACTCCCTTAAGATTAATTTTTGCAATGACCTAGTTGGATGGAAGTTTTAAGGTGTTAAATATTAACATCTCACAATCGTTGAATTTAGTATTAATCTTTCAAAAGGAACTTGACCGGTGGTTGAATTAATTTGATTGTTACCCTTGCGCCTTTAGAAAATGCTGACAATTGTTTGATTATGTATTTATATTATTTTGCACTTTTTAAAATATAGTAGAGTTCTCTTGCGCCATGAACTTAATCGTTATGAATGATTGATTGCGTAACCAGATGTTTTTGTGCCATTGATTAATTGATGCACGATTGTTTTCCTTTTTGCACCTTGGAATAATGTTGAATTTTTGGTGGACCTTAGTCTTTTTGTGTAGATGGAAAAGTAATGAAGGAAATGTTGTACTAGATGATAACCTTCTTGCACGCATTAAATTATGATGTAATGAGGGTGCTTGATGTAGACATTAGACATCTTGTGTGAAATAAATTATATATGTAATGTATGTTGATCTAACACTTATTACTCGCGCCATTAAATTTGTTAATGTGTGCTAGATTAATACCTAGTTTCTATGGCACCAATGAATTATGATGTGCCTGATTGGATTAGAATTTGGTTACTAGTGCACCTTTAAATATTATTGAAGTATGATTGATTTTTTAATTGGATTCTCTTGCACCTTGTAAAATAAATTCAATATCTCTTGTGTCTTGAATTATTGATGAATAGGATTGATGGATTGATCTAGTTGTTGATTGAAATTGTTGTTAGTGGGATATAGACACCTCCTTGTTCCTCAGAACAATCGCAATCCTTGAGACCTTAAATAGTTAAAATCAATTGGAACCTGGGATCTAGCGTTGCTTATGTATCCTAGAGGTCCTAACCATGAAGGATAGGTTGGGTGGGTAGTATCTTATGCCATTCTTATGATTATCATTATGATCTTTAATTTATCGTTATGTTATCTCATTTTATCCTGGTGTTTTCTGATGATTATCTTATAGATAAATTGAGTGATTTATAGTTTTTATTGTTTATGTGTCATTACTAATCATATGAATGCAATTATTATGATATACTATTTATTTGTATTAATGCGTCGACATGCGTATTGTTATTCATGGTGATGATTTGTCGGCCTTGTGTCGTGATTAATTTTTAATGCGTTAATATTGTTGCATTAATATATTGGATGATATATCGATGATGTTGCTATTAATTGTGATGCCTTACTTTTCCTAACGCAAAAAAAAAAAAATTACCTATTGTACATTGCTTTTGTTGTCATAACGATGGGGCCGTTACACAAAGTTTGAATAAAGAGTGGAAGCTCTTCCTTACGAGGAAGGCCTTGGAGATATTATTTGTTGGTTTATTGTGTGTGGACCCTTTGCAGCTCGGGGGGCTAAGGGGGAAGAAGAGTACCCCTAGCGTTGGCTAGGAGGTATGAGTGAAGTTTAGGTGATTAGCAAGCAGGAGAATAGAAGGAGCGCAAGTCCTTGAAGGAAATTGTCATCTCTTTGTCTTCATTGGCCCTGGTATTTTAATTTATGAAACTATATTTGTATTGTGATTAATTGTATTAATTTTGAAGACAATGCATAATTTATTGTAATTATGAAGGTTAAATTTCAATTCGCCACGAGTCTTGGAGAAATCAATTTCAAATGTGTCCTTTGTACACTTGAACTTTTATAACTTGAAATTTTAGAATGTTGTATTTGCTGCAAATTTTAAATTGTCACTCGAAACCTGAGAGTTCTTTGGTCCACTGTGTAAATTGTTCAAGCGTGGAAACAATAACCTTGATAGCTTGTTTTATTAAAATCATTTTCAATCAAAATTGAATGCGTTATATTTTCCTTGTCATGAGCTTGCATACTGAACCTGATTTTATGCCCTACCAAAGTCAATGGAAAAACATGATTGATTGTTGGTTGCTATGAAGTTTAATCACATCTCTGTATATTAATTTGTATAGTTCCTATGGAATTTGATTAGTAAATTGGAATCCATATATTCTTTTATTGCCAACAAATGGATGGATTCGATACTAAAATTTGTATTATCATCACAAATTATTGCTATCCAAACTTGTGTTTTGTAAAGTATTGAAATTTCACGTTGAAATTTCGAAATACCATATATCATATGGTTTGGTTGTAAACAATTACTAAATTTCCATTTAATATTGATGAAATGTGATTATGGTATTGTTGAAATTTTTAGTTCGCAATCTTTGTTGATTCCCTGCCAAGATTAATGGGATGTCAAAATTTTTGTAAGCTTGATTTGTTCAATTTGTAATGATGATTTGGAACTTATTCTTCTTGAAATTTTATTTCAATTTCGAAATTTATATATTGAACATTAGTTTCATTGTTTGAATCTCCTTCCCATAAATTTTGGCCTTCGAAAAAGTCACTGCATTGATTTTTCCCAGGAATACAAGGATTGACAATCGACGCAATTTTATTGAATCATTATACTAAGGCTTGATGTATTTATGATATTTAATTTTCTCTTAGAGTTTAAATTCGACATGACACTACAATGGATTGCATATCCGGTTTGAGTAGTTGGTCAATGTTGTTTATAAAATTGATTGTGGTTGTTAACCACCGTGTTTAACATGGAGTGTGGATCTTCGTAAGGATCATTGTATCCTTAATGAACCTTTAATATTATGATTGAGGCATCGTCCAACATTATTTTTCAAATGAATTTCAAAACTAGAAATCACTGTAAAAGTTTAATTAATTGTAGTACAAATTGAATTATATTTATACCATATCATTTCCAATGAATGAATATGATGTTTAGAAGTTAGTTTCCACTATAATTTAACTCAATATCTTAACTTAGAGTCTGAATTAACTCATGTTTATTGCTTTTCATTATATGCTTACAGTCATAGAGATATTGTGTATAACATCGCTATCCAAATGGAATGATTATGTTATCTCCTTACAATTAGTTAATTGTACAACAAGTTTAAGATTTGGGATGATATATAATCACGATCCACCTAGATCTTAGCTTATTTTCCATTCAACTCCAGACGATTATTGGAGTGAACCCAACATCCCACCTAGATAGGTGATGTAGCGATATCTCTCAGATATCGACTACTCAATTCCTCTCAAGAAGTATTCATGGGAGTTAACATTAAATTTTGTCTCATCAAGATCACTTACAGTCACTACTAGTCGAGCAGTCTTTTATTACAAAAATAATAGAGCGGTTCTATTGGCTACCAATTTGCTAACTTGACTAGTATACAAGACTGGTAGCTAACTTGACTAGTATACAAGACTTTTGATCTTCCAGTTGTCAATGAGATAGTCAGACTATCATCCATCTAGTCAATAACTTTCAAAGTCGATTAGGCATTAAACCCTACTCTTTAATTAACATAATACCTAGAACACAGTTAATTAAAATTCAGATAAATAAAAACATTGAATTAATAATAATTTAGAATAAACATTAAACCTAAAATAATAAAAATAGAAAACCCTAAAAAAATTAAACAAGAATAATTTTGTTAAAAAAATATACAAAACCCTAGCCAACACTTAGGTTTCCCCTCACTTCCAGCATTTAATACTATCTCTTCTAATCATTTGAACCTAGATTGGACACTGATTTGGATCTGAAACATCGATAGTCTATTGAAAAAATTGGTTATATTTCGATCAAGACTGAAAATTGCAACCACAAAAATCTCATTAATCACATTAAATTTTGTTCAAGAACCCAAGTTCATAGACTTTTTATGTGTTTTGTTTATGGAGAGCTTCAGTTAACGTCCTTGATTATGTCACCCTACCTCCGTAGGTATTCAAATATCATGGATTTTGGACTTGATAATAGTAAATATTATCACCCTTGTTTATATTTATTGACTCCATAGTGGAAAAATAGAATGGATTTATTTTAATGATCACAAACCTTTACAACTAGAAGTTAAATATTTAATTAGTTTCTAAAAGTCCTTGAAGTGACTGCATGTGATCAAGTGGAACTAATGTCTAGATATTGATAGAAATTTTACTTTCCACTTTGTCGAGGTTAGGATTGAGTGTCGAGTCATTGTAGTTTAACCATAGATCTAATATTGTTCATTAGACTAAGTGAATATTGATGGTTACTCATTTTTCATTAAGAAAAGAAAATTGGTCAATTATTGAATATAGTTATTGAGGCATTCTTAAGTAATATGATTATTTTTTTAAATATGATCATTATTGGATGGCATTATTATATAGAGATGATGTGTTGGTTAGGATTGAATAATGATCGATGTATGTATGTAAAAGGGAAGAGATTGTGTTTAATGATCAGTAAAAATATATATGATAGTTTTCATAAAGAGAACGCATCTTA